>PVJH01003145.1:0-80893 GCA_004026705.1 Nesogale talazaci
GGCACAAGCCATTGAAAACGTCTCTTCTTTAGTATCAAAAGTGCAACAATTAAAACATGGCATGGTTATAGTAAAGGCATTGCAATTTGGTCTTCATAAGAAGGTTTTCATTCAGGACTTTGTAAGCATCATTAGCTGTGCACCACAGACAGGAACCTTCAGCAGTGTTGGATAGTAGTAACTGTGAGGGGAGAGACAAATAAGGAAGCTGCAATAGCCATTCTATGGAACACAAGATGTTTTTGTGGATGAGCCACTTTATATTTCCGTGTTATTTTCATTGTTCTGTTGATTTGTATATGCAACATCTTTTTAATCCCAAATATCATTGCTGTCAAGTTCAATAACTCTTCTCGCCCTCTATTTAATAGTGAAATTAATGCAGGAATTATGAAAACAGACCAAAACTATGAAAAGATGATGTTTAAAGAAGCTTTGAAAACGGGGTTTTTCGAGTTTCAGGTAGGCTTCTAATTCTTTTGGGAGCTATAGAGCATGTCTCAGTGAATAGGCCATGTCCTCTATTTTCCTCCTGCTGTAGTACAATTAGTTGTTTGAAAAGAGATACTGGAAATCCTACCATGAAATCTTAAAATTCTTCAATAAACTGTGGCATTGAGTAGTTTCTTTAGTACTTTTCTATTGTGTTCATGTAATATAAAAACATTCTACTCCCAGTAGAGTCATGGATATTAATAAAGAAATTTATGTCTAGAAATCAGTTACATTTTCCAGTAAGGCATTTTAAAATTGATGAAAGTGTAGTTAAAACAAACTTATTTTGTAATTGTAGACAGTCCCCAGTTTATGAGCAGGTTCCATCCCTAAATCTCTTTAAATCAAACTCATAGATGAGTTCAAACAGAAACAGTTTATCTTTGATGTCAGCTAATCAGATACACCAAAACATCTTTAACCTAATAAAATAAGAAATATGTGGGGCTGAGCCCTGGTAGCGTAGTGGTTTGTGCGCAGGACTGCAGCCCACTCACCTGGCGGTTCAAATCCAGCAGCAGCTCTCCAGGAGCAAGGCTGGGCCTCTAACTCCCACCAGAGGGCAGTGATGCCCACAGGGGGAAAGAAAAGATGTTTTAGTTTGCATTGAAAAGTAATTACCTGTTTTTAATTACACACCATTGTGTGTAACTTAAATTTTTAATATGATAGGCTTTATGGTGGGTGTGTGTATGTATTGTTTGTTTGAAACATTATTTATGTGGCAGCTGAATATCCATAATGGGGAAGCTGCATGTCATTGCAGTTGTTGAAAGCAAACTGTTCTGAGGTTTTCCACAAGGTGTCAGTATTTCATTAAGATTGGCATTTCCAGTGCTTAAATTTTACTCAATCAGTGTTGTAAAATATCATCCTGGGAATTACGTAACTTGATCTTCAGAGGTGTGGTGAAACAAGAATAAGTGCAGAATACGGTAATGTGCCACATTCATAGCCTCTTTTGCTATTTAGTGTAATATCTTTCTACATACCAATCATGTTAGTTGCTGTTGAGGTTGATTCTGACTCCTGGAGATCACCCTATGTGTCTCAATGCTCCATGGAGTGCTCCATGGAGTTTTCGAGGTTGCCATCTTCCACAAGCAGATTGCCTTGCTTGTCTTCCTAGTCACCTCTGAGTGGATTTGGACCACCAGCCTTCCCACTAACAGTCAAGTGCTTGATCCTTGGTACTGCCCTGCGCTATCTTTTCGCACACGGAATGGTTCAACATTGACATCTCAGTTACAGGATACCTTTAGAAAAATGTCTTTTGTTTTTTGTTTTGTTGGGGGGGGGGGGCATCACTGCCCTGGTGGGAGTAGGAGGCCCAGCCTTGCTCCTGGTGAGCTGCTGCTGGATTTGAACTGTCAACCCTGTGGGCCGCAGTCCTGCACACAACCACTATACCACCGGGGCTCAGCCCGAAAAATGTCTTTCCTAGAGAATAAATTAGTATAAAAGTACAGTATTCTGGGGCTGAGCCCTGGTGGCGTAAGTGGTTGAGTGCAGGACTGCAGCCCGCCGGCTTGACAGTTCAAATTCAGCTGCAGCTCTCAGAAGCAACACTGGGTAGCGCCCATGGCCACCAGAAACAGTGATGCCCGCAAAAAAAAAAAAAAAGTACAGTATTCTTCTTTTGTTTTTTTTTGTTTTGGGCATCACTGCTCTCTGGTGGTGGGACTAGGAGGCCCAGCCCCACTGCTGGAATTGAACCTCCATCCCAGTGGGTCACAGTCCAACGCACAACCACTACGCCACCGGGGCTCAGCCCAAAAGTACAGTATTCTGTAGACAAAAATACAGACATACATTTACTTCTAAGGTGTTAAAAATAAAATATATCTCATGATGGAATTTTACTTATTTTAACTTTTGGTGACAATTCACATACCATATAATTCAGTGGTTTTGCATATATGAAAAATAGTTGTGCAAGTTATGGAATTTTAAAAGAGAAGAGTGCATTAAAACGAGACACTGATTTTTATTTTCCCCTTAAATTTTATTTTACGGCTATTTGGAATTCGGAGATGGAATGGCAATTTGCTTTGTCTACCCTATGCATTGATTGGGTATTGTAGTGCTTCCAGGGGTAGTGCACTCCCCTCAGGGAAAAGAAAAGAAAAGAAAAGTGATGTTAAAGACATATAGTGAGGGGGCTAGTGCATTCTTTTCTTCAATTCTTCTTGTTTTGTAGGCCGCAAAAGATAAGTACCGCGAATTGGCTATAGAAGGGATGCACAGAGAGCTGGTGTTCCGGTTTATTGAAGTTCAGACCCTCCTTTTGGCTCCGTTCTGTCCACATTTGTGTGAGCACATCTGGACACTCCTAGGAAAGGTATCTTTGAGTATTTAAGAGATTGTGAGCAGTTTTGACTTTGATCTCGTTGAAAAGTTCTGCTGTATTTTGCAACCATGCACTGTAGGTTACGCTAAGGCTCCCTTTGGTATAGACAGCTGTATCATGTGTGTCTTCATTTATATTTAAAAGATGTTTTTGTGCCTATTGTTTACCACCTACTTTCCATCTGTTAGAAACATTGTATAATACATTTAAATATATTACACATATATAGCTAATATTGTTCTTCCAACTGTTTGTTGAAAAGTGAAAATATTGAGGAGGATATAAACAACCATTATGAGCTGCTTATAAACAAAAATAGAAGTATGTTTACATTCTTTTGTTTTATATGAAGCTCCTAGTGTACATAGTGCTGCCTATTCAGAGACAATGTATTAGCATTCTTACTGTAAAGATCAGATCAATTTTTTCCTCCCAGGCTTGCAGATAGATTGACTGGCTTAATAACTCCTTTCCAAACTTATTAGCAAGCTGTTGTATTTTTCAGTGCGTGAGCAATGCAAAGATGTGTTCATGATGTATACACCGAATAGACATACTTTAAATACTGGGCGTATTTGTTGGATGAAAACTGAGAGAATGCATAATTTATATAATAATGATTAAATTTAGGCAAATTAGCATTACATAATTTTCTTTGAAAGTGAGCATATGTGTGTGGGTATTAATATGCTTGTACAAATTGATGCTAATTAAGAATGTAGAGTCAGACTTCACAGCTTGAATTCTAGGGAACATTAGATCAGGGGCTATAGCAGTGTGTTGATGTATAGTCAGGGTTGAACTTTGAGCACACAATTACAGATGGAAGCCTTAGTATGAAGCAACAATCAAGAATCATAAAATCACTGTGTTGTCATGGAGTCTGTTTTTTGTTTTTTGTTTTTTTTTTAACCCCAAGCCTGGCTCTATTATGAATGCTTCGTGGCCTGTGATGGGCCCAGTGGATGAAGTCTTGATTCGGTCCTCACAGTACCTCATGGAAGTAGCACATGACCTTCGACTACGACTCAAAAACTATATAATGCCAGCTAAAGGGAAGGTAAAGTCATTTAACTAAAAGAAAAAAAAGTAATTCCTTAAAAAATATGAGTCAAGTAACATTTTAACGGTAATGAAAATTATGACTTTCAGGTAAAGAAAAGAGTTAATAAGAGTTCTACAGTATGTACACGCTTGAATGAGAAAGGTTGTGATTGTTGTATTTATATTTGTGGTTTACACTAAGGTGATTAAAATGTTTTCTCCTACTCCTTAGAAGACTGACAAGCAGCCCCCACAGAAGCCTTCACACTGCATCATCTATGTGGCGAAAAACTATCCCTCTTGGCAGCATACAACTCTGTCAGCTCTACGGAAACACTTTGAGGTGATGTTCTCAATGGACCTTTCCCCTCTCAACATTGTCGTCTGTTGCCCATTATGTTTTTGCTTCTCGCGTGTTGGCAATGGATTTGAAAGGATGATCATTTATTTAGTTACCTTTGAATTCGTTGTGACTTGGAATTCTGGGATTTACAGAGTCTTAACCTTAATCTGGTGTGGGGAAAAGATAAGGTTGGTTTTGAGTACTTTTTAGAAAAATGTTCTGATTTCTTAATTATCTATAGATAAGAACTCAAGATGCTTATAGTTGCTATTAGACAGATAGCTGTTAGATAAGGGAATTCTATTTAAAGGACGCTCAGTATTATTCTGACATCTAGATATTTTTTTTTGGGGGGGGGGCATCACTGCTCTCCAGTGGTGGGAGGAGGAGGCCCAGCCCCACTGCTGGAATTCAACCTCCGTCCCCGTGGGCCGCAGTCCCGTGCACAACCACTACGCCACCGGGGCTCAGCCCTAGATTTTCTAAAGAGAAACATTTACTTGCTCTTTTTGCTATAGGCTGCTAAGCAGAAGGGCGGGGTCAGTCCCACCCAGCAGGTGCTGCCCTGGAGAAAGATGGTGCTTTTTGCTCCTGTAACGATTGACAGCCTTGGGAACTCCCAAACCCCCCTCTGCTCGGTCATCATCCACATTCAGAACCAGCTCAGTGCCAGTGGGTTTGGGCCTTCTCCCTCCTCAATTAAGAAATGTTCAAACAGTGTATCGGTGCATTTTGACTCTTTTTCTCAGGTTACTAGAAGAGTTATTAGCCAAACAAACAAACAAACAAACAAACAAACAAACAAAGTTTACTTAAAAAAGAGAAAGGGAAGGGAATAGTGGCCAAAGTATAAAGTGATGACATAGAGAATAAATTCTTAGTTTTGATTTTCTAGATTATTGTTGGATGTTTGACTCATGATCGTTTTCATTTCTTAAGATTGATTAGGAAAAAAGCTCATAAAATTGACAATAGTTGATGGAAAGAGGAGTGGATATTTTATATTCCTTGTGAATATGTCTTCAGGAAAAGTGCTTCCTCCTTGATTGTGTGCAACAGAAATAGAAGGTAGCCATTAAAACCTGCTCACATATTTCAAATTGCGTTAAGTAAAGGAGTAAGCACTGGTCGGGCAGAAGAATGAGATGGTGACCCAGGGGCCTTCCCACTCAACACTGGTGCTTTCATGAAGCAACCGCAGAATCAGATTTCTTCATGTCTAATCTAATGTCTCAGGTGTCAAAGAATGCAACACCACTGTTCTATTAGACCTCATTTAGTGTTCATTGACTAAATGTCTACAGTTTCAAAACAAAAGCACATTTTGACATTAGCATTTCTAACGATTAGCTTCCTCCTTTCAAATTTGTGTTTGTTTTTATCCGAAAGGAAAAAAGACAAACAAAAAATGAAGTTGATTCCTGAGTGTTCTTACATTAAACATGACACCTTTTTGCTGCTAGAAGGAAAAGGGGCATCTCGAGGCAGCACATTGGCATGCAGATGTACTTTATGTTCTATGTCCTTTGGTAGAAATTGGAATTGAGAATCAAGAGATGATTTGGAATCTCTTAGTATATGACTAAATTACTTTTCATTTAAATTAATTTCCAGACGTTAGTTTTGATGTTGCACTTTTACAATTAAGAGAAGATAAGTCACTCCAAACTGAAAATGTAGCCTGTTTTGTTCCCACTGTATATCAGGGACAGTTGATATTTTCAGAAATAAGTTAAAATTTTGTCAGCATGTTAAAGTAATATTAATGATACACAGTTCATTTTTTTTTCTCTAATCTTTATTCTAATAAATATTTTTGGTCATTAATTTTTGAGAAATGATTATGTTCACTAATGATTATGTAGCTAAGGTTTTATTTTTTTCTACTTGTAATAACAGCTTATAAGAAAGTATTTGGGCTTAGCCCTGGTGGCGTAAGTGGTTGAGTGCAGGACTGTAGCCTGCAGGTTTGGCAGTTCAAATCCAGCGGCTGGTCTCAGGAGCAGCGCTGGGTAGCTCCCACAACCACCGAAGGGCAGTGATGCCTCTCCCCCCACCGCCCCCCCAAAAAGAAAGTATTCAAAACCAGATACTGGATAAGCATTCTAGATAGCTGTATAAACTTTTATTTTCTTATAATTAATGATATAATTTAGAAGTTGGAACACAAACCAAATCTTTATAAGACTATTTCAGTTTTGTTTGTTTGGGGGGCTCATACCACTCTTATCACCATCCATGCATATACCCCATTGTATGTCAAGCTGACTGCTTCAGCTTCTTGTCGGATCTATTGTTAAAATGATGGAGGTGCCAGTGTTACATGGAGAGACTAATGTCATCAGTTCAGAGCAATTCTCTTCTCTGCACTAAAAAGCATGTATCCTCTAATTTAGATGGCACAGAGACTCCTTTCTCTGCTGTTCATTCGACTCGCATTTCTTCCTGCTCTTGCACGTTCTGTTGCTGCTCTCTGACGGTGGCGAGAGGCCCTCAGTCTTTGTCTAGCAGACATTTTCTGCTGTCCTGTGTTATGCTCACAGTACTTATCTTCCACATCTCCCTTCCCTCCTATTTTTAGGCCAACAGTGGAAAATTGCCTGAAAACAAAGTCATTGCTAGTGAACTAGGCAATTTGCCAGAATTGAAGAAATATATGAAGAAAGTGATGCCGTTTGTTGCTATGATTAAGGTAAGCTGTGGACGTAGTGTAGCTTTGTTCATGTGAATCATGGATAGGGCAGCAGAGTGAATGGGGCAATATCTACCTTCAACAATCTGCTAGAATACCACTTTTCAATCAGAGGTGGTGAGAAACGAGCTGTTTATACTGAGTTCATCTGTGGAATTGCTGAATATGTGAAAATGTGTATTCGGGAAAAGAAATTGCTTTAGAATTGCTGTACTAATGATTTCTTTCATTTTTGACATCCTTTTTTTTCCATTTGAGAAGGAAGCATTTTTTTCCTTTTTTTGCTTACATATATTTTTATTAGTGTCTGTATTTGAAAACAAGATTATACATTTGTCTAGGTTTGCTTTAAAAGATTGAGTGGTTAGAACTAGTTAGAACCGGTTTTCTCAACAAAACTGTTTTGATCTTTTGGGCTGTAGATAGTCTCTTTTGTAAGCAGCTGTCCTGAGTGCATCTATTTCTTATCACATTGTGCATTTATGACAAGAGTGATAAATCTGCTACTGTTTGCCTGGTAAGGACATGGCTAGCAGTAGTGAATTTGAAGTGAGAGTAACATGGCTGTGATGGTTAAAGTATATATGTCAACTTGGCTGGGCCATGATGTAATGATGTAATCTTCTACTTTGTGATCTGATGTGGTCATCCTCCATGTTGTCATGATGCCAAATTTTGCATAGTGTAGTCATCTTTGGAAAGCTAATCATGTCAATAACGAGGCGTGGATGTGGTATAGGATGTTTAGCAGTATTACTGCGCTGTGCCCATTTGATATCAGTAGAAGTGCTTCACCCCAGCCATGACAACTGAAACATATTTCAAGACATGTCTAAGCATCTCCTGGGAAAACAGGAGATTGTATTCCTTAACTCTTGATTAGAACCACTGGGCTAGGTCTTGAGTTTTCTTTAGAGAAAATCTTCTTTTTTTGTCAGAGAAAAATTGATAGAAGACTGCATAGATTATTGCCTAAGTTTCAAGTATTTGGGGTCAGACAAGCTTGTTTTCAAATTCTGAAAGCAATTTTGAGACCTTAGACAAATCACTTCACTTCTGGGCTTCAGAAGTTTTTTCATCTGTAAAAGATGGATATTAATAAAGCCTACTTTTTCGGAGTTCTGTGAGGAGTGAATTAAGTAATGCACTTAAAGTACTTAAATTAAATAGTGCCTGTCAGATAGTAGGCTCAGTTAAAAAAAGAAAATTTTTATTAATGTAAATCAGTATCTTCGAGCCTGCTAGGTCCATGGTGGTTATTGTATTTTAGATTAGAGTCTTGCAGGCTGCAGATACTGATGGAAATTAGAGCATTTGCTTCACTTGTTCTATATTGGAATAGATTTATATCCTTAAGAACACCTTCAATTCTTTTAGACATAAGTCAACTATCTGATCCCTAGGACACTTGAAGTTTCAAAATGCTGTAGAGTCCTGGCTTCGTAGGTTTCCCACTCAGATGGTGCCCTTGGCCAGCACACCAGATTTAATGTCAATGTGTAGATTCAACAAAATAGCCCTTTGTTGAGTGCAAAAACAATGACTTTTATTTACATCCTTTAAGAAAATTCAGTGACGCTAGTTTGAAAACTAATGAATAACGTGTAGGCTGTAGTGCCATCAAGTCGGCTCTGAAGCATGGTAACGCGCATGTGCAGAGTAGAGCTGCTCCATATGGTTGTCAGGCTGTGACCCTTCAGAAGCACATCACCAGGCTCTCTCCCGAGGCTCCGCGGGGTGGCCTTTCAGCAAAAATGAAGAACTGAGCTCCTGTGTCGTATAGTGTGTGTGCGCACATTCACATGAGGACTGCTAGGTTAGAGAACTGCAGGGTAGATGTTGACTCGCTAACTAGTTCAAAGAAAGGAGCATCAGGATGGTGATTTTTGAAAAGTAAGATTAGAGATTCGTAGGCAATAAATAATTTTCTAGAACTTGAAGGTGATTAATAAACTTGGAGAGGAGACATGTCTCTCTAGTACTTTTCTGTGGAAAAAGAAAGAGAGCTTAGATAATACACTCAGACCGTGAAGTACCAGGAATAATGTCAGGTCACTTCCACATAGGTACAGCATTTTGGAGGCGTTTAGCGTTCTGTTGAGTCTGCAAGGTTACCGTGTGAGCGATCAAAGTTGCTTAGGAAAATTAAGAGTAAATGATTGCTTTTTATGCCACAGATCACCTGAGTATCCTTGCTACGTGACTTTTACTTTCCTTTTTGACTTAAAAAAAGTATATATCTTCTGCAGTTTTTGTTTTGTTGTTGCCAGTTTGTTCTTTTCTGAGATGACTCTTAAAAAAAAGCGGTATCTCAAAATTTTAACTTAAAAAATTACCTGCAGGGATGGCATCATGGGTTTGTTTTGATTCCTTATCTTAGCTAATGGTATCAGTCTAAATAAATAATGATAAAACCATATTTATTTATAAATCTAGAAGCTTGTGTGCCTCCCAGTCTTTCGTTGCTTCCTTCCTCTTATCATACTTTAAATGATAGTTACCTTGGGCTAGTAATTTTATTAACAAGCAATCATAGATAAGGGAGGCTGTGCATCCAGGCCTTACTTTAACTGTTCAGCTTTGGAGATTTTATCAGTAAAAGGGAACAATGATTGCTTTAGAGGAAATATATTCTTCTTTCTTTTTTTTTGGAAATACATTTTTTCAACATATTCTCTATGGACTTTTCAAAACATTTTGACTGTTAGGAAAGCCTGGAGAAGATAGGACCTCGGGTCCTGGATTTACAGTTGGAATTTGACGAAAAGGCAGTGCTGATGGAGAATATTGTTTACCTGACAAATTCTCTTGAGGTAAGTGAGCCAAGGTTTATAATTAGTCAACTGTAGTCAAGTATAATCTAGTTCTTTTGTTTTATAATAAACCATCTATAAACTTTCTTGTCCATCTTTAGAATGGTTGCCAAGTGTCTTAGATATATTTTTGGAGGGAAAGTGAAAGTATAGAAGTTGCAGCAATAGAAAATGGTCTGTCATGTCATTTATCAACTGTCCTATGCATAAAAGACTGTGTATACCTGAGTTTTCCTGCACAGTAGATGGTTCAGGGAAGAATTGGGAAAAATAAAAGTGGAACATAACTCAAATTCCTGAAAAGAAGATCAGACTTCTTGGACCAGTAAGTACTAGGGGGACCCTTGGAACTTCAGCTACTCACAGTGATCGCATGCCAGTCAAGAGGCAGAAGGGTCATAACAGAAATAATATCACCTGTGAATATTGTGCTCCTTCAAACAATCATGTAAATGAAGCCTAACAGTAAACTTTACCCAATATCAAAGATAAGTAGGTAAGAGAAAAAAAGAAGCTAGACTAATGGAACCTGAAGAACCAGAAAGGAAATAATGAAAATACTGATGCATTGTGAATAGTATGACAACCAGTCTCATTAAATAGTATGTACAGAAATTATTAGGTGAGAATCTAATCTTTTTTTAAAAGAATTAGCAGGGAAGGAATCTCAGCTTCTTAAGTACAACTGTAGTATAAAATAAGAATGAAAGAAATTAAAGTTAGGAAATGAGTTTAAAAAGAAAATGATTTTATAGTCAAATGTTTTCAAAATCTTTCATAGGACGTTCTGAATTGCTTACTTTCCATTTTGGACTTCAGGTTCATAGAATTGAATTAATTGTAATATCTGGCTCATTATGTCCTATCATTGGGCCATGCTTGTCTCCCTTTTTAAATTGTCTTACAATATAGTGAACATTCATGAATTTACTACTTGGGCCTAAAACTAGAACATTACTTGTAGCTTTCATATATCTGTGAGGTTCTCACTATCCCTCCTTCTTCTTGTCTCAGTCAAAACTTGATCTGTAAAATCTAGAAATTCTGTCCTTTAGATAATTTTAGCAAAAGGAAAGTTAATTATCCTAGAAAACTCAAAAAAATTGCTCTTGGGGGAAAATCAGGTTTAGCATTTGAATAAAATTGTTTCATGAAATACAAGATTGGAAGAAATGTCTAAATTATATTTTTTCAATGTGTAATTTTAAAACATGTCAATAATGAAATTACTAGATTAAGGATGAGTAGGAGACATTTAGTGTATAAATATCTCCGCGTTCATATGTATTTATGTAGGTCACAAAGCACCTCTGGGGAAATGGAAAGACACTTTATAGTTAGGATCATCTTATATTCAGGCATATGACTTAGTACAGGTCCAGTGAGTGACTGTTACATTACCAAATGCTAAGTTTCTGTGCCTTTCTCATGTTTAAGCGGAAGTTTTTTAATGCCTTTTTTATTTTTCTGCTTATGTGTCAGATAAATGCATGATAGAAGATGGTAAATGCTACTGTATTGCCCAGTATAAATAGCAATACTAGGAGCTGTTTAAGATGAGTGTTAAGAAATAATTGATTACAGATTTCATTTAATGCTTACATGGAAAATAAAATTGCACAGACCATTTCACGTTTAACGGAGAACTAGTCTTGCTCTTCGATGAAATGAGGTGCTGATTAATTTCAATCTTATTAAGTGATACTAATGACTTCTGTTTTTTTCCCCCCCTCTAAATAGCTAGAGCATATAGACGTCAAGTTTGCCTCCGAAGCAGAAGATAAAATCAGGGAAGAGTGCTGTCCTGGAAAACCACTTAATGTTTTTAGAACAGAAGTAAGTTGAAAGAATCTCTCTGAATCATTGCATTTTTAAATCTAGAAGAGACCTTAAGAGACCATTCCATCCAAATCTTTCACTTCAGAAGTGGAAGGAACTGAGGTCTGATCGGTTTGCCCCTGGCCAAGTGGTTGGTTAGAAATGGCCCTGGGGTTGAAGCCTCCTTTTTCCTGGGTGAGGCAGCACTGAGTTTTCCATTCTTCATGATTGTTACTGGCATCAAATGTTTGGGAATTTAAAAATTAAGAATATGGGGCTGAGCCCCAGTGGCGTAGTGGTTGTGCGTGGGACTGCGGCCCATTGGGATGGAGGTTCAATTCTGGCTCCCAGGAGCAAAGGCTGGGCCTCCTACTTCCACCACCCGAGGGCAGTGATGCCTAAGGAAAAAAAAATTAAGAATATGATGTTTAAAGCTTCATTTTTATTAAAATTTAAAGAGAAATTGAAGTGTAAAATCTTTTTAAACAGTGAAAAGGGGGCTGAGCCCCAGTGGCGTAGTGGTTGAGTGTGGGACTGCAACCCAATGGCTTGGTGGTTCAAATCCAGCAGCAGCTCTCAGGAGCAAGGCTGGGCCTCCCACTCCCACCAGAAGGAGGTGATGCCCCCCTCCCAAAAAAAAAAACCACAGTAAATAGGAATTTTTAAATTATAGATGAATCTTGATTTGATGGCTACTTTGTGCAATTCGGTTTCTCGTATAACTTGGATGGATAAAGCATTATAACTTAGGTTGCAATGGCTTTTTTCTTCTTTAGGCCATTATTGATGAAAAGGAATAGGTATGGAAGTTGAGATTCTGTTATTTCCTCTTTAAGAACTCAATTAAAATGACAGTAGATGGCAAAAGTCCAGTGGTCTGTAGTATGAGGATCCATAACATGTCCTGTCTAACAAATATTGCAGAGGACTTGGATATGTTCTGTTCCTTTTGCCACATATATGTGATAGCCCAACCAACAGAAAAAGGCTTATTTTGAGTAAGATAAGAAGGGGGACCTCTTGAATTTTTCATTCATTGTAATGAATGCACTCCTTCCCTAATCAAGTATTAAGGTGGTGTGTGTGTGTGTGTGTGTGTGTTTTAGGGTGCAGTTTTGCGGGCCATGGGGGTAGGTACCATATTTACTTGAATATAAGCTGACCCGAGTATTAGCCGAGGCACTTAATTTTTACCACAAAAACTTCATTGCTGACAAACTTGGCTTATATACTAGGTTATACAGTATATGAAATAGTGTTCTCTTTCCAAATATGTGTATGTGAGTCACTGTCAAGTACTTCTTTTAGGCAACTACATACTTAAGTTGTTGTCAAGTCACAGTTAACGTTTTCCACTTAAGTGACAGGCAGTTTCTAGCAATAATGGTTTATTGTCTTCAAAGTGGGGCAGTATGGAATAGAATTGGAATAGTATGGAATATAATTGGAATAGTATGGAATATAATTCCTGACCTTGACATTTAATTGTTAGACCTTGTACAAGTTTCTTAACCTTATTTTCAGCTTTACATTTGTGAAAAGAACTACCTCTAAGGATATAGAAACAACATCTATTAAGTGCGCAGTACAATACTTACCTAGCACATAGAAGAAATTCAGTAAATGATGATGGCTGTAGATGAGAAGATATAGTTTATTAATGTTGATGTCTACCATATAATTGTAGTAATTTTTACCTAAGCATCTGACTGTAAGAGGAGCTTGGGTTTTTTTTCCCTCCCCATATTTAGCCATTCATTGGTTTTAAAATACCAGAATTACAGCTTGCCCATTTGATTTTCATTGGTCATTAAAATTGTGACAGAAAACCCATCTGCAAAGTGTATAATCAGACTGAGCCGCTGGCAGATCTGCTCCAGCCAAAGGCAAGAGTCCCAAACAGCCCTACTAGCAGGCAGAGACCATTGTACCTTTGATTAGAGAGTGGATGGAACTTGATTTTTGGCCAGTTGACCTTCCCATAGGCATGTCTTGAATTTGTTTGGTGGGTAAATATCTCATAGATGTTCCACAACAAAAATTTCTTCGCTGGCTTCTTGAATGCTGACGGGGCTGTTCTCTCTCACAGATTATTATTTGAATTTTTGCCTTTATACGAATGTGATCTTCTCCTGATTTGTTTTTTCTTGTTTCCTGTGGGGTTTTCCAGCTGTGAAGCGCAGGAGGAGTGGGTGTACAATGATAATAACCTATACAAGGTGTCACAGGGAGGGGGATAGGCAATAGGGAGGGGAAAAGGAGTTTGGGGATAAATAATGAAGGTGGGAGTGGGGAGGGAACACTGGAGGTGTTTGTATGGAACAGCTCACCTTTGGGGTGAATCAACCATGGGTGGAGGGAAGACCCTAGAATGGATGTGGTGATGGTACAATATGTGTGAGCGATCGAATGATTCAGTTCTATGGTATGTAAATTTGTGTGCCAGTAAAATTGTTGGGGGCAGGGTGGTGGTGGAGGGGGCGGAGATCCTCCCCTCCCTCAGCAGCATTCCAGTTTTTTTGCCTTTAACAACCATTTTCTCTTTATTTTCCTAGCCTGGTGTGTTGATTTCCCTGTTAAATCCTCAGCCATCCAATGGCCACTTCTCAACCAGAATTGAAATCAGGCAAGGAGATAACCGTGATTCTATCATAAGGCGTTTAATGAAAATGGATCGAGGAATCAAAGGTAAATGGTTTCCCTGAAGCTCACATTTTACAGTAGTTTGTGGATTTGATGAGGTGTTCAAAGAAAAGTCACCAGCTTGCTTAGGGATACCTTGTGATATTATAGACAAGAGAATTGGATCTAAAATAAGGAAAGCTGCCATAACTGTTACCCTCCCTCCCCCCCATTCTAGTTAACGTCTCTATTGAGTTCCCTATTCTGGTTTTCATATCCTGAAGAAGAACATACAAAAATTCATAATAGAGAGTGAAGAAAGCTACTAACAATGACCAAGTGCAATGGAGTTAAAATCCATTATAAAAAACAAAAACCCAGCAACTATTGAAAACCAGATCAAGCACAGAGTGGTAACTCAAAAGGGAGATTGGCTGACAGGTGTGGGGGTGGGGTGGGGGTGGTCAGTGGGGAGCTGATAACTAGGAGTGCAAGAAGGAATAAATGTTCTGAAACTAATTCTTGTAGTGATTGTACAAGACTGCTCGATATGCTTGAACTATGATAAGATGTTGGGTTAGGTCCTAGTAACATGATTTGACAGGAAAAAAAAAAGCAAAGAAATAACCTTGAACTGAAACTAACTCTTGACGTTATCTTATAGCTAAGTAACAAGTGGTCTTTAAGCACTGTGTTCTTTTTAAAAAATGGCCACATGGTCAATAATGACTTTAAAACAAAGATGAGGCTGTGAAGGACCAGGAAAACTAGATTAATGAAGATGAAACAACCAGAATGGAAACGATGAGAATATTCATACCCTGGGAAGAATGTCACCTTGTGTAACAGTTGTTGACTGGGAACTTAAACCGCGATGTGAACCTTCACTGAAGGAAATATATGAAAATATTTTTAAAAATCCATTGAATTGTTTTGCTTGACATTAAATTCTTTAATTAAAAGCCAAAAATGTAAAGTAAAACAAAAACAAAATGAGGAAATCTATATTCTCTTTGTTAGGCGTGGATTACCCAGTAAGCAAAGTAAGCCTGGGCTTACTGGCTGATGTATAAGAAATAATCTCACATTTTTTCCACAACCTCAAAGATGCTAACTATGGTTGGAATCTGCCAACTCCACAACACCTCCTGCAGAATCAAAAGCTCTTTCCAAATTTACAATCTCTGACAGGAACTGATACCTAGAAGTTAAGGTAAACACAGGCTTACTTGTGCTTACTTCCTAATCTTTAGTGAAAAGATGTGAAGCCACTCTCTAGAACAGAGTGGTGCTTCTCCATGTAGGTTTCTGAGTCTGGGATCTTTCTGGTGGCTGGCTACCTTATCTTTCTCCTGTGGAGTGGAGGGTGGGCACAAACCACCCGAGCTTTGGTATGCAGCCTGATGTTTGACCCACTATACTACCAGGCTCCTTTGTGAACATATAACTGAACTCACCGCCCTCAAATTGATTCCAGCTCTCAGTTACACTAGAGGACAGGGCAGAGCTGCCCCCGTGGGTTTCTGAGACTGCAACTTGTTGTGGGTCTAGAAAGCGTCATCTTTCTTTATGGAGCCTCTCATGATTTCAAACTGCTGACCCTGAAGTTATTTAACAACACAAGGTGTAACCACTACACCCAAGACCCTGGCAACGATCATGTAGGAAGCCATTTCATGACCCCCATCACGTGTTTTGTCCTTCTTAAAGGTTTTTAGTATGAGAAGATTTTGAAGAGCAATATGGCGACTTTTCAAGAAAGAAGTTTGTGAAAAAAAAAAGTTTGTGTGAACCCACTGCATAGGATTATTAGGAAGTGGCAGCACGAGAGGATATATTTCTTTACTGAAGATTATGTCATATACTGTTAAGTTTGCTTTCCTCTTCAGGGTACTCAGATGCTGCACTGACTAGGTTCTTCAGAATTGTGCCGCCCTGAAGGGCATTTTCTCTATCTTGTCATTTCTCACTGAGCCTCTGGCATAATTCCTATTCTCCTTTCTCTTTGCAGCTGTGAATAATATTACAAAGTTCTTTAGATTTGGTGTGAGTGTTTGCTGGGAATTACAGAAAATAGCTACATTGGTAGGGAGTGCGAGATAGCTATTCTGAATGGTTACAGAAGAGCTCTAACTTTGAGACTCCCCACAAACTCTTGGGATGATTTCATATCTAAGGGGCCAGGCGTATTGAGCACATGAGAAGGCAAAGCAGTTAGGTTCAATAATGGAATTCTCAGTCCGTCTGCTGCCATAGCCAGCGAGTTGTCCCATTAGTGCCAATTGTCTTGAGAGTGATTATGATCTAGGACCAATAAGAACTGGATTAGAACCATCGTTTTACTCCACAAAGACTATTGAACCACTCTTTGATAATAGTGACTTCAAATCACTCTCAACCCATGCTACATTTGAACGAAAAACTGAGGTGAAAGGCTCCATTGTATGTTATCAATCCTTGGAAACTTTGTGTCACTCATCTTGTCTCCAAGTGCCTTAAATCATGCGTAGTAGGGGACTTAAATTTCAGTATTTTCAATGACAACAGAAGTGTGGGATAAGAATAGATAGTAAAATTACCCAGAGAGCTCCAGGAATTTATTGGCAGTCATGAACGATATGGTGAAACATCAAAGCAAGCCCATTTTGTCACTCAGGAGCCTGAGTATTAAGGCTTCTTTGAAATAGTTTGATTCAGAATTGCTTGGAATGATGAGGGAGGTCTGTTTCAGAGAGAGAGAAAAAGAAAGAGAATATAAATCTGCACTAAAATCTGCTCTGGCCAAATATTTGATAGCACTGACATAAAAGTTGAATTGTCGTCGCTGGTAAGGTGAATTGCGCTCATTCCACAAAGTAAGATCATGGCTGTCACGAAGCTGATATCTGTGTCTTTCCTGTTTTAATTGCTAGGACTTGTGCTGTATTTGCGCTACATTGTATGGTCTCTGCAGAAACTCCTCAAAGGTGATCAGGCATGCTTGCCTTAGTGATAGTTGCTAGTAATTGCTCTATAAGCCCCAAGATCCCTACTGTGAACTTGAAACCATTTGGTTTTTGTTTCCCAAAGAGAATAAAATGCCTGGATAACTTGTACTCTTGGCATAGCCGCCAGCTGCATTAGTGTCTCCTTTTATCTCTCATCCCTTCCGTGTTAAGCTTCATATTCTCAAAGCATCATGAGGGAGTGTAACTCACAGACCACCCAGCAATCCGTTTTAGAAAAGGGTGGAGGTAATTCAGAATGTATCTTCTGTTTTTATGGAACAGGTTAAGCATAACTAGCCCTGCTATGCTTAGAATGACATATAAACTTAGATACCAGAATGTGTAGTGACCTATACCCTCCCCTTCTCCCCCCAACATACAAAATAAAAACATTTGATGTTGCACAGTCTCAGAATTGTTGAAATAAATAGATTTATTTTGGGCTCAGTTGTTGGCAGGATTGATGGATCATAAATTTGTTTAAGGGACAAGTGCTTTCTTTGCCAGGAGCCATCTTATCAGCTTGCACAAGAGCAGATCAAGTAGGGTGGGATTGGAGCGCATCCAAAGCACAGCCTTCTCAGAGCTGTGCCCTTCTCTCTGCTCACCCCCTTCTCTCCTTGTTTCTTATCAGCTTGTTAATACAAATGCTTTCATCTTTTGAGCAAAACAAGAAACGGGTGTGCTGTTTCTCAGAGTTGTCATTTTTTCCCCTCAAAATATCCTCTAAAGAAAGCTGCAACTCTTGCAGGTTTAGTGTATTTTAGGAAGCAAGCAAGAAAGATATGTTTCAGACATTTTGATAATCTGAAAGATAGTTAACTAAAGCATATAAAAAGTGATATAAGAGACTGGTGATTAGAGATGGGGGAAGGAGAATCCAAGTCCACATCCGCCTAAGGATGATTTCAAGATTCCAGTGAGGAGAAGTCAGCCATGTCCCACCTCCAGCCTCTGTACCCTGTTCAGATAGCAGTCATTGCAGCCATGGCACTCTGTTCCTCGGCTGGGTTCGATAGGCCATTGCAATACCCACTCACTGCCATCGAGTTGATTCCAACTCATAGCAGCCCCAGAGGACAGAATAGAAATGATCCTGTGGATTTCTGAGACTACCTCTTAGGGGAGTAGAAAGCCTCATCGTTCTCCTGAGGAGTGACTGGTGGGTTCAAATCGCTGACCTTGCAGTTAGCAGCCCCACTCCTAATCCAGTATGCCACCAGGGCAATAGGCACACAGGACTCACAGATAATAGTCATGATTATGGAGTTTATGAAGGAAGGAAACTGATTACCTCAAGTCAGGAAAAGGAAATAGAGAGAGACAGTCCTTTTGTCTGCACTGCCCTCTTCCCAGTCATACCAGCGAGCATGTCCTCCATTTCTCAGCCAAGTAAGTCCCTTGGCCTCTGTCCTGCTCAGGCAAGTGCCACAAAGCTCCTCTAGTGCTGATAGCTGCCGAGGGACAGTACTCTGCCAGCCAGCTTCCTACAGGAAGGCACTGGGCTTTACTTGTTCCCTGGGCCTGGTCTCCTTCACGCATGGTCTCAGTGCCTCTGCTGCTGCTGCCACTTCACATGCTCAACTGGCAGACACCCTTCCCCCCTCTTGTTTTAAAATTAAAAGATCATTTTATTGAGGGCTCTTTATAGCTCTTATAACAATGTATGCATCAATTATATCAAGCACGTTTGTACATAGATTGCCATTGTTCTTTTTAGACATTTATTTTCTGTTGATACGCCGCACACACACACACACACACACACACACACACACACACACACCCGCTTTTAATGTTCATAGATTCTCTCTTGTTTCTAAAATGACACATCCTATACCCTGCAGAATTTAAAATGACCAAGCTTCAAGTTTGGTGGAAGTTACAAAGACTGTTGATAGAGGAGCCATTCCAAGTAGTTTTATTTCACCACAGAGATCATGCAGGATAGAGATATAAATGTACTGGCTTTATCTCTCTTGATTTAGGCAGTGAAACTTTCTTTTTAACTTTTGAACTATGAATTAGGTGGAATTCACATTTCAGATAGTCATTTTAGTATTTAATAATTTGAACAGTTTAACGTCAAAGTAGTTTGCCCGGGCTTTCTTGCCCCCCTCCCCCCATCCTTTTACAGACTATTATAGTAAAATTTTTAAAACCATCTTGTTATTATTATTAGGTGAAGATTTAACAGAGCAGATCTTTAGTAGTACATTCAACAACTCATGCACATTTTGATTCAACTAATCCATTGTAGTCCTCTCAGTGTGCTGTCACTTAGTCCACATCTTCTCTGAGCTTCCTGTTTCAGTTCTTCCTTTTTGCTAACTGGACCCTTGGGGGTTGTCTGGGTTACAAGTTGGACTGTGAACCACAAGGTGGGCAGTTTGAAACTACCAGCTACTCTGAGGGCGAAAAATGAGGCTTTCCACTCAATGGAAACCAATTGATATGATGTAAAAAATGATTTGATGACAGTGAGGTTTTTTGGGGGGTGTGTGTGTTGGAGTTTTTAAAATAACTTTGTCATTATGTAATTTTGATCTTAAATGGTTGGTTATTTGACTACAGTCAAATAATTTCCGTTCCAGACCTGAAAGTTCTAGCCCCTAGTCTTTGGGGTCCCACTAGTCTCTGCAGACTGACTAGTGAACCTTTAATAATTTTGAGTTATGTTCTACATTTTCTCCTCTTCTATCCAGAACAGTCCAACATGACCTTATACAGTGAAACTTATGAGAGGCTGCCTTGTTTTTTTAGATAGTGCAAGTTTTCTACTGTTGACCAGGGTTCAGATTTACCACTGTTCCATTTTTTAATGAAGAATATTTGCGTTTTCTTCCTCAGACAAATTTGCCACCTTACATAGGCTCCAGCTTTTGCAGGTTTTACCGTAATTCCAGTAGATGTCAGTATTTATACATAATCTCTGACAATCTTGGATCTGGCTAAGGACTGATAGGTTATGAAGATTTGTTAGATTTTGGCTTTGTTTCTTGTGATAGCATCCTTTTAAAAATATGATAAAATATTTTTGTCTAGCTATAACAACCAACGTGTTTAACATGTGAATTATCACATCTAATTGTGGGTTTGAGGCCATAACTAACTGTCTGCCCATGTTGATACTGTGTGTTGTTACAGACCTCGCCAAAGTGAAACTGATGCGATTTGATGATCCACTAATGGGACCTCGGCGAATTCCTGTCTTGGGAAAAGAATGCTTTGAGAAGACTCCCATTTCTGAGCATGCTGTTTTCCACGTGGACCTCATGAGCAAAAAAATCCATCTCACTGAAAATGGACTGCAGGCAGATATCGGCGATACGATGATTTATCTCGTTTCTTAAGCTCATGCAGATTGAAGTTTCATGCTGGTTTCTGGGCATGTACTTACCCTGGTTGTGCCTGCTGACTGGCTTTGAGAATCTTAGGTTGGACCAAAATAGATTTCTTTTTAACCATCAAATTCTGCATGTAAAAAAAAAAAAATTCTGTATGTAACCATGATTATAAAAAGTCCTCTTTGATTCTTAGACTTGATAAATAAAAAATGACCCTTTTCTTTTGACTTTTGAAAGAAGTGATTTGTTTTATAGTTTATATTTTAAAAATAAATTATTGGTATTTTTCAGAAACTTCTAGTGTATTACATTAGTACAAAAGTGTCAATATGCTTCTTTCATGAGGTATCCCTATGGTTTAGAATTGATGCCTTGGCAAAGGTTACTGTATACTACTTAGCAAGGCTGAGGAGTAACTAACAGCTTTTTATATTATATTTGTTTATTGAGTTAGCTCTAAGCTCATGATCATAAGCAATGATTACTTAATACCCTGTAAGAAACAAAATCACTTGAATTTTCCCCCACCTCACGGAAGTCAGTCATGATGATTTAAAAGAACAACTGTTTCAACTTAACAGCACAAAGTATTTTATATAAAGAAAAGATGAGTGCTGTAGTTTATAAGAATTACTTCAGTTTTAATATATTTAATTAATCACTAATAATCCCTCCAAAGTTAATATCAATAATTGATAAGCAATTTATTTCTTCCTCTGCCCTAGATTTAAACTCAGAGGGGGTTTAAAGAGAGGGTGTTCCCCTGCCCAGATTTCAGTTGATAAAATATATTTGTTTATTTTTTTATGGGCATCACTACCCTTTAGTGGTCGTGGGAGCTACCCAATGCTGTTCTTGAGAGCCACCACTGGATTTGAACCGCCAAATCCGCGGGCCGCAGTCCAGCACTCAAGCACTGACACCACTGGGGCTTAGCCCAATCAAATTTGTTTTATCTTGAAGACATTTGTGTTTAGGATCAGGGCTGAGTCTATTATAAATATCTTCTTTTATTCCTGTTGGGCTAGCTTTTGATATTGTCGGGGCCATCTGTCTTCACAAAAAATATTATAAGTCTTTGACTGACAAACGAGAGAAGCATTTCCATTTTTTGATGACTTCACTATTGACTAATTCTGATAGCGTAAAGGATGTGCTTTGCTCCCAGCTCTTCTTTCTCGGTGGTAGTGAGGGCCTTTTCCTTGTATTTCACATAAGATAAAATGTGGGACTCAAGCCAGGTCTGATATGGGTCTGACCCTCTCCTTCCTCATTCCTGCCACACACATCCTGCCTCATTAACATTTAGCGGTTTGGATACACAGCATATCACAAAAAGGGAAGCGGATGGGGAATGACCACATGACACTGGTGGAGGCATAACATCAAGCCACATTGGACCACCTCCCCTGGCTTCAGTAGGGGGAAGGGGAGAATCCAACACTAGGCTGATTCCCGCAAGGCAGAGGTCAGGAATGCTTTCACTCCAACTTATTCTGACACGGACTGTCTGTGCCAGGACACTCTACTTTTCTGTTGGACTTGAAACTCCATCGCAATGACCACAGGAAACCCCCAGCCATTTTTTGTGATTGGAGACTTTATTAATGAAATAACATTCCAAAGTGTTAAGGATATAGTTCTTTCCTCTTCTGTGCCCCTTCTCAACTGTGTCGACTGGCATGTCTCTGGTCCTTGGCCTCAGCTACATGGTCACTTGGCCACTGTCTTGCTTGGGCGATTGTTACAAAGCTGCTTTAGCACCTATCACATGCCCAAAGACAGGTATTCAGCTTGACTTATTTAGTGTGGTGCAGGATCCACAGGTCTGTTTCTGTCCAGTAGATCCAGCACTGCTCCTCTTCTCATCTCGGTCCTGCTGCCATTGTGCTACTCCTAGCTGGTCATTTTTGGTGATCGTGGGGTTCTCGGTTCCTGTTTTTCACATAGTTCATCTTATATCTACTGGAATGACTGAACTGGTCAATCCCCACCCTTAAAGCTGTTTGCATGCTCCCACCAGACAATGGATGAAATGGATCGAATAGCTTTACCAACTAATAATAACATCCTTGCAGCTGAGAAACAGGGACTGGTGGCGTAGTTGATACGTGTTTGGGGGACATACTCTTGTCTATGACACCAGCTACCCTTGCGTGGTCAGCCTTTTCTCTTAAGGACCCGGTTTCATTTTAGTGAGTAATTGCATTTAGAAACCAAGACTGGGGTGTCTTTTGTGCTCATTGCTACTGAGGTATAGTTGGCATTTCTAATGGTTCTGTGTATGTAGGTACATAAGTACTAGATGTGTGTGTGTCTGGGTGTGTGTGTGCGTATGAACGAGCCTTCCTTCCTGATGTAGTGCTTATTCAGTGCGCTGAAACCTGCATGGTCAGTTCAAAACAACTAGCAAGTCCAAAGAAAAGCAGACCGTGCTTTCTATTCCTGTGAGCACTCACAGCCTTGGGAATGCACCGGGTCACTCTGAGTCAGCCTCGACTGGATGGCAGTGAGTTTGCGTGTGTGTATAATTTTACCTGATATTACGAGTCTCAACCTATCCTTTTCCCCTTCATATACATCCCTTTCACTTTTACATGAAAGGAAAATTTTGCTAAAGAGAATTAGAAATGGCTTGTTGTAGTGCATCAGTGGGACTTGCCAGAATTCACATTCAGTTTAGAAGTGGCTGTGGGGCAAGGGATATCACTGCCGACTTCAGATGGATCTTGGCGGAAAGCAGAGAATACCAGGATGTTGTTTACTTGTGTGATACTCATTGCAAAGGCAATCAATCGTGTAATCATAAAATTAAAAAAAAAAAGCGACACTCCAAAGACGAGGGATTCCAGAACACTTCATTGTTAATATGTGGAACCTGTCCATACACCAAAAGTTGGTCATTCAAAAGGGCAGTACTGCGTAGTTTAAAATGAGGGAAAGTACACCAGGCTGTATCCTTTTTCCACGTTTGTTCAGTCCTCACGGACCCTTCGTGGGGGCGTGGTTTCGCACTAGGCTGCTGACGACAAGTTCAGTAGTTTGAAGCCAGCAGCTGCTGTGCTGGACAAAGACAAGGTTTTCTGCACC
The DNA here is from genome assembly GCA_004026705.1 of Nesogale talazaci. Classification (NCBI taxonomy): domain Eukaryota; kingdom Metazoa; phylum Chordata; class Mammalia; order Afrosoricida; family Tenrecidae; genus Nesogale; species Nesogale talazaci. The sequence continues at coordinate 23,602 of PVJH01003145.1, forward strand.
CATAAAGACGCAGTGTCGGAAACGCACCTGCGCAGCCTGCCCTGTCCTACAGAGTCACGGTGAGTTGGAATCAACTCGATTACAGCGAGTCTTTGTTTTGGTATTGTTTCGTTTTGCAGTCTTGGTTATTAGTGTAAATACCGGAAACGACCCACATATTCCAAATGGGGGATGGAAGAAGTATCCATAGAAACATTATTGTACAGCCATGGAAGTCACGCTATAGAGTTAACATTTAATGAGACCAAGAGGTGCTTTGGATACGTAAAACAACCACCCTATTGTGAACTAGGTAAAGACAGGGTAGATAATGTTTACACAATTTATAAAGAAGAGATTCAACCAAGGTGTAATAAAGCACTGTTGATCACACATTTTTCCTCTAGTTCCTGAATGCTTCCTCCCCACCACCACTGTGCCCCACTATCAATCTGGCTAGAAGAGTTCTTGATACATGGAATTCAAGACATAGAAACCCCTCAGAAGCAGTGGTGGGAATAATACTGAGCTTGGGATGGTTGGGGAGAGGGGAGGGGGAGAAAGGGAGAACTCCTCACAAGGTTGGATATGTAGGCCCCCACACTCCCAAAGAGGACAAATAACAAGAATGTGAGTGAAGGGAGACCATGGACACTGTAAGATACAAAATATTAAGTATAAAATCAAGGATTCATGAGGGTGGAAAAAAGAGCTTATACCAAGGACTCAAGTAGAAAATGTTTTAGAAATGATGATGGCAACATACTGTGTGTTTTGTACCCTAAGATGCACCTTCCCACTCCCCACCCCCAAAGTGGGAGAAAAACAAGGATGCATCTTTCTGGTTGAAGGTGTGGTACCCCAGAACAATTTAGTATTCTAGTACTGTTTGGTTCAAAATGTCTTTTTCTTATTTTCCTTCTCTAAAAATTGGGTGGGTCTCATGGTCAGGTGCATCTTTAAAAAAATTTTTTTTTTTAGGCATCACTGCCCTGGTGGTGGGTAGGAGGCCCAGCCTTGGCTCCTGGGAGCCGGAAACGAACCTCCATCTCAGTGGGCCGCAGTCCTGCGCACAACCACTACGCCACCGGGGCTCAGTCCAGGTGCATCTTATGGTCCGAAAAATACAGTATGTACAAATATGCTTGCTGTAATTAATTCATGGAATGTCGAGCTGTAAGAGTCCCCAATAAAATGATTAAAAACAAAAAATCAAGCATTTTGTTTCAACTCATTCACTGCATCCCCTCAGTGTGCCATCACTAAACTATATGAAAAAGAATGCAGCATCTGAGTTGGAGGAAGAGGTGATACAGCCTTGCCTACTGAAAGGGAAGTGGACTTAAAGCACTGACTGATGAATATTTAAGAATATAGCCTTAAGTATGAATTATACCTCAGCATAACCACAACTGGACCCAAAACTAACTTTATGATAAATGGAAGAAAGATAGAAGTTGTCATTTCATTTTACTTGGATTCAGAATCACTGAGCCTGATTTTACTCAAGCCATATTTCTACTCATCTCATATACTTGTGAAAGCTGGATAATGCATAAAGAAGATCAGAGAATAGACTCCTGGGAATTACAGTGTTGGTGGAGAATGGTGCCACCATCATGGTCTGCTAGATGAACAAACATCTGTCTTGGAGGAAGTATAGGCAGAATATGCCTTAGATTGGGAGGTGACTAGGTTTCATCTCAAACACTGTGAACATGCTGTAAGGAGAGACTAACATTTGGTAAAGGGCATTACGCTTGAGAAAGTAGAGGATCAGTGGACACAGTGGCTACATTAATGGGCTCAAACGTGAACATGGGACCAGGCAGTTCACTTGTACATCAGCTGTCTCTGAGTTGTAGTCAACTTCACGGCACCTAACAACAGGAACTAGAAAATGCCTAGTCAAGCCACTGCAACCATTGCTGCCCCAACTGCAGGCTGAGACAGGATCTGGAACAGAAACTGACAGTGATGAATCAGGAGGTCGAGGAGCAGGATTCTATGCAGGCAACCACACAACAAGTTCAGCTGGTGGTTGCGGCAGCTGACATGGACGAGGAACGAGTCAGTAAAGCAAAACAGAGTCAGAGAGGAAAGAAGGCCTGCAAGTCTATGTCCAAACTGGGTCTTCGGCAAGTCACGGGTTACTGGAGTCAGATGTCTACAAGAGGCCCACTTCACACACCTCTATAGTTTTTGGGGAAACCAAGATCGAAGATTTATCTCAGCAAGCACATCTGGCAGCTGCTGAGAAATTCAAAGTTCAAGGTGAAGCTGTCTGGAACATTCAAGAAAACACACAAGCTCCATCTGTACAAGAGGAGAGGAGAATGAAGAGGAAGAGGCTGATGAACAGGTGTGGAAGTTAAGGATATAGAATTGGACATGTCACAAGCAAATTTATCAAGAGCAAAGGTTGCCAGCCCTGAAGAACAATAGTAATGATATTGTAAATGCTATTATTGAATTAACAAAGTCCATCTGAAAACAAAGGCTTTTTTTGCTATTTCAAACTAGTAAACTGCCATTTAGTCTGAAATTTGTGTTGTTTCTATCATTAATAAAGTTATGTCTTATTAGATGAGAAAAAGACTTGTTCTATTCCTGTTTCTACATTTGATAATTTTTCAAATGCTTGATCACTTTTAGAACCTTACTTTGTAAGTATATATTTTGACCATTGCTTCTAGAATGTCTCATTGTAAAGATAATGTCATTAGGTGTCATTGAGTCATTTCCAACTCATAGTCATCGGTCCTGCACTATCCTCACCATCATTGCTATGTGGGAACTGATTGTTGCAGCCACTATGTGGATCCATTTCATCAAGGGTCTTCTCTTTCTCTGACCCTCTACTTGGACCAAGAATGATGTCCTTCTCCAGGTCTCCCTTGAAAACATGTCCAGATTTCTTTCTGGCACTATTTCCAAGACAAATTTGCTCATTATTTTGGCAGTCTAGTATATTCAATAATCTTCACCAATATCCTAATTCAAAGGTACCGATTCTTTGGTCTTCCTTATTCCTTGTCTGGCTCTCACATGCATATGAGATATGTTAACTGGGCTATCTATAGAAACAAATCCAGGGACATTCATATAGGTGTAGGAAAGAGCTTTATATCAAAGAGTAATTGGATATAGAGAAAACACCCAGCCCAGTCCAGATGAAGTCCATAAATCCTTTATTAAACCATAAGTCTGATGAGAATCCTTAAATCCCTCTTGAGACACCCACAGTCCCATGAAATGATGCAAAATGCAGGAAGATCCTAGGCTGATGGGGGGAAAGTCTTGTGGATCCAGTGACAGTGAAGGCATCTCAATGCTGGCATGGTTCTCCATGTGGCTCCTCCAGTTCTCTTAAGTGTGCCTCTTCAACAGGAAGGTGAAGCAGAGAGAGGGACTCGCACAGGTCTCAGCAAGTCTCCAGGGGCTTGTCAACAGGAAGATGAAGGCAGAGAGAGAAAGAGAAAGAGAGAGAGAAAGGAAGTTCTCACATCCTCATGGAAAGGTCATGCCAACAAGGAGGCGTCCTCAATCTGTGACTTGACAGGCTAGAATCTACCCCTACACTTATTTCTCCAGTTGCCATGAAATTTTGTAACTGCCACATGAGGTGACGGAAAATACCATGGCTTGGGTCAGGTTCATCTTTAAAGAAATATTTTCTTTTTCCTCCTCCATCATCTTTAAAGAAATCTTTTGCAGATTTGTTTAATACAATATGTTCCTCATTTCTTGCCTGTTGCTTCCATGGTTGTTGGTAGTGGAGCCAAATAAAATGAAATTTTTATCAGCTTCAATTTCTTCTATTTATTATGAAGTTTTTTATTCCTCCAGTTTCGAGGATTTCTTCTTCCTCTCTTATGCATGTGTATATGTTAATTTAACACTTTCAGATTTTTCTATTGTTTACACATATTTTTAAAGCATATTTGGCTTTCTTCAGAGTAAAGCAACTTGTTGCCTCTTTTGCAATTAGAAATATATCTGTGGAGCAATACTTGGGCACTTTGGGAATATCCTGTTTCCGGAGATCTTTTGTCACCTAATAGTTTTAGTGCCAATGAATAAATTATGATGGAGGCTATGCAAAATCATGATTTTGTAGCCATGATTTCTTCCTTTCTTCTGTTTAAAATTTAAATCATCTTCTTGGGGGTTCTTACAACTCTTGTTATAATCCATACATCAGTCGTATTCGACATCATCATTTCTTTATTATAAGTGTTGTAGTTAGGCGCTATCTAGTCAGTTTTGACACACAGCAAAGAGAAGCACCACCAGGGCTTGTGCCATGCTCCCAGTTGTTCTCATGTTTGTGTCCATTGTTGCAGACACTGTGTCCGTCCCTCTTGCCAGGGCTTCTCTCGTCTTGGCTGCTCTCCTGACCACATGTCAGGAGACGAAATCTCACCATCCTTATCTCTCAGGAGTATTCTGGCTGTACTTCTTCCAAGACAGATTTTGTTTGTTCTGCATTCCATTTCATGGTACCTTCATTATTCTTTGCTAACACCAGCATTTAAATTTTTATGAATAGTTCTTATGATTTGGTTAAAAAAAAGAACATTCTTCCTCCTCTCCCCCCTGTACTTCCCCTTTGTTCCTTTTTGCTTCTTTTGCTTCTAGGAAAAAGTGTTACCATACATATTTGTGTATAAGCTGAGTTTTTCAGTACATTTTTAATGCAGTTTTTGTAATAAAATTGGGTGCCTTGACTGATATTCTGGTCAGCTTATACTTGAGGATATATGGTATGTGAATTAGTCCTTTCACATATAAATGTCTTTAAGTAAATATTACATATAAGTGAAATTTGAAAATATGAAATCATATATTTTCATTTATAGTGCTTGTTCATGCTTGAGAGAAATCTTACCATAAATATGTACATATATACATTTGCAATGTGGTTAATTTCCTCTTAATTTCTGTTATTCTTTTCAACCTGATATTTTATGTGTAGCACATTTAGTCAGCAAATTATTGAGTGCCTCTTATGTATGTGCCAGACATGACTATGGTAGGTGCTGGCATAGAGTGGTAAGCGGAAAAGAGATGACTGATATTATGTAGGGTGCAACTTGACAACTTAGGAGCCAGTGAGTGTGGCCCAGAATCCCGTGATTGAAGGCAATTATGAAGCTGTGTTTGAGGAATCCTGATTTGGAAGGTATTATAGGCTTTTGCTAATAACCATCCTCAAGTAAGTGCTTTGAAGTTTGGAACGAACATTCTCTATGTGTCTGATGAGAAGAATGTATAGTATAATTGGCAATTTTCTCCTGTTGTCTCTCTAATGTTTCGTTGAATTATGATCGCAGGGTCCTCTCTAGAGTGTGCAATTTTATTTAATTTTTTTGTCCACTAAGGATGTTCTTCTGGCTGGGGCCTATGCTTCCCCTAAGATGTGCCCTGTGGTTCACTTTCCACTTTCCAAAGACTCTGAGAGTTCGGAGCAGTCAGGACATTATCGTCTCCTGAGTCTTGCTTTTCTCCAAATTCTATCTGAGCCAGATAGGAGAGAAAAGCCATATTTTGCTACATGATCAATGGAGTCCTTGGAAGAAGAGAGAGTTTCTAGAAGTTCTAAATGGACTTCGGGACGTGGAACAATGTAAAATCTAACGAGAATTCATTGAGTTGATTCTAACTCCTGTTGACCCAGTGAGTGTTAGAGTAGAACTGTGCTCCAGAGCGTTTCAATTGCTAGATTTTTTGGAAATAGATTACCAGCCCTTTCTTCTTAGATGCCTCTGGGTAAACTCGAGCTTCTAGCTTTTCAGTTAGCAGCTGAATTCATTACTAGTTTGCATTATTGAGAGACTCCTTGTTGTTGTGAGGTGCCGAGTTGGTTCCAACCCAGAGCGACCCCGGTACACAGAGAACAAAACACCAAGTGGTCCTGCGCCATCCTCACAATAGTTCCACCCCAAGGCACCCCATCGCTGTGGTCACTGTGTCAATCCTTCTTGGTGAGGTGCCTCTTCTTTTGTGCTTCCCTTGGGACACCTTAGCATAGTTTAAACTTGAGATGATCTTTCATTAGCTCGGCTCAGGTGTATGACCTGAGCTGAAAGATCTTTTTGCTCCTGTCGTCAGGTTGGTTACAGGACGCATATCACCATGGGGAATCAGATTAGAAGTTTGGGGATGAGGAGTGGTGCCTGTCACAGCCGCGTGGTGTGGCAGAACTCTACGGAGCCCTTTGAATCTTTCAAGGAAACATAAGAGACAGCTCGATGAATGTTTAAACACAAGTATTGTTCAACACCAATGGATTTTTACAGCATAGATAAGTCATTGTTGCTTTAAAACTCACACTGTGTATTTATAAGCATTCCTCTTCAGATTAGAAAGATGGACATGTCCACAGTTAGGTGTGCTCCGTGTTTCTAGAACTGAGTACCTGTCAGTCACACTGCTATGACCTCAGATTCCAGAATATGGAGGCAACATTCTTTATGAGATATTTCACTTTGGACTGGACCTATATTTAGAAGCAGTCATCCAACTGCCCAAAGGATAGCCCAATGTGGCACGAAAACGCCCCTCACCATGAATTGGTTTAGAAGCTACTTCTCTAAATGTCCTGAAGATCGCTGCTCGCTCAGCCCTCAGGCACCTCTCTTGCTTTCGTTCATGTCGTCTGAAGCTGAGCCGCATTTTGTTTCTAACCTCAGGTAGGAACGCTTGCTCTTTACTTGGAATATCTAATCAACCCCTTCTAAGGAACCAGGGAAAATATGCTGATGCCTGTACATTATGAAAGAAAACTGGACTTGGGAAGAAAAGGGTCGATATCCTTTTCCATGTGCACTTGGAGTGGGGGGGGGGCAGAAATCTTTCAGGCGTGTTTTGACAAGTGAAAAGGTAATGGTTGGCTTGAGTGGAAAGCTGTCTCTTTGTTCTCAACTTAAGATACGGACCCCTGGCCAAACGCAACTTTATTTCTTGTGGCTGCCAATAATTTCTACCCTTTGAAACCAGAACTCAAGAGTTTTGGCTTCAGTTAGGTGTCTGAAGTCATCAAGGAGGCCTGAGTGAAAAGCAGAAGGAGCTTAGTGCTACAAGTTTGATTAAAGAACAGACACTGGAACATGGATGTGAACTAACCAGGCGGAAGGATAGGCATCTGGGATAGAACAGTAGAGAGCATGTTTAGTTATGAGAAGAGTGAGGTCAAAAAGACAGTGGGTGTGGATACCATCCTTTTGCCGACATGGTGACCTGGTAAAGGAATAGATCAAAGAGAAGGACTGGATTGGCTTCTAGTCTCTCACCAAGTGAACCATCCATTGTTTCTGAACTCGTTCCTAGTTTTTCTGGCAGTGTAGGAGTCTCATAGAGAGTTACAAGGAGTCCTGGAAGCCATACTAGCTATTTTAGTCTGGTACCTATTGCAGCCTCTAACAGTCTTTCCGTTCTTGAAGGAATCACCAAGTGCCTGAATGGTGGAAGGTGCTCAGTAAAAGCAAACCATGGATGCTATTTTAATGATAAGACACAGGAGCAATCATCTTGAGCCGAATTGTTTTAGCCAATGCATGCCAGTACAAATATGTTAGTATAAAAATCAGCAAAGATCTAGGGTATTGAAGAAGGAAACTCAGTAACGTGTTTCTCCTTGAGTTCAAAGTGAGACGCAGATACAAAACCCAACATTTTTTTTTTTAACTAACTGAAAGCTATTTGATTTGGAATAGCTAGAAGACAGACTCCCTTGTGATAATAAAAGGTTCTACCCCTATAATGCTGAGAGAGAAGGAAAATTTCCATTCTAGGTCTGCAAGCTATAAGTGGTCCATTTCAGGGGAAAATATAATCCAGATGATTGGTGCTAAGAAATTCCTCCTCGAAAATTAGAGTTGATTAGAAGCTCTTAGTATAATGACAGCAGCCCTGTCCTGAATTGTGGGCCTCACCTCACGAGATAGACGTTTTGTATTGTGCAGAGTGATGCAGGCTACCCTTTGTGTTTATTTCATCATTTCGCACTTGAGAGTTGTGCCTTGACTGGAGAATGAAGCACAGTTACGGTCACATAGCTAGGTTTGAGGAGGGCTGAAATAGAACAAAGAGCCAAGTGAATTCATTTTGATCCAATTCAACAAGTATTTATTGTCTACCCTCTAGCTTTTAAGGTAGTATATGGTATATTTGAGGTGCAGGGAGAAAAAAATTGCATCTCTTGACCTCAGGCAACTCACCTTGAAGTAGAGGAAGTAAGATATGTATAAAAATAACAGATTACTTCAGGGTTCATTTAAAACCTTCATAGACCCTAATCTGCATTATTCTAGGCATATTAAAATGCACCCATATCACATATCTGATAGATACTCATATTTTTTACTCTACAATAAGTGAAAGAATTTTTATAATTTTGATTTAGAATTTATTTTACTGTTAGTAATTAATTCCATTTTAATTTAATTCCATTCCTTTTAATTAAGCTGCTGCTTCTCCGCAATCATTCATATGTGGGAATTTTGCAAAGTTAGAGCGCTTAACCAACAAATTATTTTTAAATGTAATAAACTATTTATGATTCTAAATTAGACAATTAATGAGAGTGACATGATTCTATTTTTCTGAGCATTTAATTGATTTTTATTTTTATTTTGCCAGTTTTCAAACACTTTTGTCAGTTTTCAAACACTTTTGAAAACATTTGGAAAGCTGGTGGGACCCTCGGGGTTTTCCTTATTGTCTCGTGGATAAAGGTCTAGGAAAGCTTTATCACTCTTCACAGATAGTTCCATACTTCTAGACAGGTGATTCTCCAGAGAGCTTCTCTTCCAAATGCTGTTCAGTATTTCCAGCGATTTCACCCCATCCCGGTCTTACTTGCTCTTTGGAGTGGTCTATTCCAAGCAGCTTCTTCTCTTTTGGTCTACTTTTATTTCTATTTTCCTTGCCATCTTTGTTCCCTTGACATTACTGCCTCTCTGACTGGGGACTCATAAGCTACTGTTATCATCACTGATGGTTTCAAAAATCCACTGGTATCAGACATCAAGTATCAGGATGATGTGAGGTTGATTGCAAAAGAATACCCTGGGAACTGAGTTTTAAATACAGGTTTCTGTACATCATCCTGGAGATTTATGCTGTTGTTCTAAGGTGAAGCTTAGGAATTTTTTTTTTAAAGCAAAAGAATGTACTGTCATATATGGTAAGCTATGACTGTTGCTGATACTTATGGGATGACAAATATATGGTCTTAATAACCTATGTGGGGATACCATGAAGTCCCATTTGCTTTATCGTCAGAAATTCAAAGGACTCCTTAGCTATTTCTAAACTGTCATTAGGGTTTTGCTTTACCAGACTTTAGGTATGTTCTCAGGTCATGAGACCAAGGTAAATGAGTGCAAGTTGCTCCACAACTGACACAGGAAGAAATGCTGCTATCCTCTGGTTTACTATGTATCAAGTATGAGGCAGACATCTCATAGCACATGAGAGACTAGGGACAAACTTCTAAAGAAGTTTTCCAAAGAGGAAGCAGTAAGCAGAATAATTACCACTACTATACAGACCAGATTTATTATAGGGCCTTTTGTGTTAGTCCAGGTAGACTAGAGGAACAAATTCAAGGACATGCATATGGATATAAGCAATGGGTTTATATTCAAGAGGAACAGGACATTGAGAAAACATCCCAGTCCAGTCCAGCTCAAAGTCACAAGTCCAATATTAACCCATATGCCCGAAATCGGTCCATAAAGTCTCCTTCTGACTCACGAAGTCACAGGTCAGTGGCTACAGTGTCCCGGCACCGACAGGGGTCTCCCCATGGCTCCTCGCTTCCGGGGCTCAGGGTCCATCAATAGCATCCCGTGGTGGCAGAAACAACTCATCGCTGGAAGAGGTCTCCATGTGGCTGCCCCAGCCTCAGAGGTCTGGCTCCATCCATCAGGGCAAAGCCGTTTGGTCTCTCCACCGGCTACTCCAGCTTTCCAGACACCACCATTCTGTGTTGCCTGTGATTAATCATCTCTGAAACTAACTCCCAACAACTGGGGAAAATAGCTTCACATCTTCACGAGGGAAATATCATGAGATTTCCCAGGAGTCTCAGATGAAAGGCATGCCCACACAGAGGCCTCATTGGCTACTCAATGGCTATTTCCAGATTAACAGGCCAGACTCCACCCCTACATTTCAATCATAAAATTAACATAAGCACATGGCTGCCACACCCCTCTATCTCACTTTTTAAAAATTTTCCTTTAAAAAATTTAATTATTAATTGAACTTTAATACATTTGTCATTCCATAGTTCAATCATGTCAAGTAGAATAGTACAATTGTTATCATAACTAGTTCCCAAACATTCTTTTTCTACATGGACTCCTTGATATCATCTCCTTTTAACCGCCCCCTCACCCCCACTCCAGAACACTTATTCGACTTGCTGTTCCAATAGCAATGCTGGGTTTCATATACCGAAAAGCAGAAAGGCATATAACACATCTTCAAGAGGGTGATATCCAATGTCATAGCACCCCTAAGACATGCAAATAAACAAAAACCAAATAAAAATTACAGAAAAATTTACAGTATAGGGGGGACCCAGTGACAAAGTTTTAACTGTTTAAGTCAGATTTATAACTTTGATCTTCTATACTCCCCTCTCTCAAGCACTGTGCTTAGTGACCACTCCCACTCCTCAATTTTCGATAGAGGGAGTTCTCTGGAGATTTGTTTCCTGTGCAGTTCCACAAGTGAATCTTGGGCTCCCACTGTCATCCTTTGTTTTCTGCACGCCAGGTTCTCATTTAGGCTCTGATACTGATCCCTCTTTCCATTTCAGATTACGTGGATTACAATCCTTTTCATAAACACTCACATGGATATAAGTGAAAGGTTTATATAGAAGAGGAATGGAACACTGAGAAGGTATCCCAACCCAATCCTATTCAAGGTCATAAGTCCGATATTAGCCCATATGTCCAATACCAGTCTATAAAATCACCTTCCGACTTACGAAGCACATGCAATTAGACCAGGACAATCACAGACCAGTGGGTGCAGAGTCTTATATATCCAGCGGCAGTAGAAGCATTCCGGTGCTGGCAGGGATCTCCCGATGGCTCCTCGTTTCTAGGGCTCAGGGTCCATCAGCAGTATCCATTGGCAGTAGAAGCATCTCAGCACTGGCAGAGGTCTCCCTGAAGCCTCCCAAGCAAATCAGCACTGGCAGGAGTCTCCACGTGGCTTCTCTGGCCCCAGAGGTTTGGTTCCTTCAGGGTAAGCCCATGTGGCTTCTCTAGTCTTCAGGGCTCAGTGTCTATATTATGCTGCCATGTTGTCTTGTTGGTAGACCATCTCCAAGAGAATGAGTCAAGTCTCTGTCCTCCAATTGGGATATACCACGAGACTTCCCAGAATTCTCAGGAGAAAGCCATGCCCACACAGAGACCTCATTAGCTAGTTCCAGATTGACAGGCTCCACTCCACCTCTACACTCCCAGTGCTGAAATTGACACAGATCCGTGACTGCCACATCTGGTGACTGATGATGGTGTACGTCTTCCATGTGAACTTAGTTGACATCTCACTTCGATGGCTGTTTGTTTGGAGACAAGCCTTTAAGACTCCAGACATGATTTTTATCTGATAGCTGGGCACCATTTAATTTCTTGGCCACAGTTTGCTACAGCACCTGTATCTGCTGTATTTTCTTCCTGAGGGCAAGAATGGAGCAAGGCTATGCGGTAAGGACTAACTGTTCTTAGGTTGGAGCTAGGATTTAGTGTGAACCCAAGCCCATGCTTGGATCTATGCTTTTTTTTTTTTTTAAAAAAACAACTTAATATTCCATTCCGCTTTTGACCTGCTTCTTTCATATATTCAGGGGCAGCTTGTTCTTCACTAAGGTAATATCTCAAGCCATGCCCAAGGGTAGATTTTAGGCAAAATCTTGTTGTTAAGTGTAATGGAACTGGCTCTGACTCCCCGTGACCTTCCGTACAGTGTAAAGAAGCAGTCTAGCTCTCTGCTGCCCTCACAGTCGTTGCTATGTGGGAGTCCATTGTCACAACCACTGCGTTAATCCATCTCATTTCGGGTCTTCCTCTTGTTCACTGACCCTGTAGTTTATTAAGCATGATGTCTTTTTCCAAAGGTTCCTCTCTCCTGATCACATGTCCCAAAGTACTTGAGATGAAATCTAGTCACCCTACACTCTAAGGCGTGCTCTCGCAATATCTCCTCCAAGACAGGTGTGTTTGCTGTTCTGGCAGTGACATTTTCAGGACTCTTTACCACTACAATAATTGCAAGACATCACTTGTTCTTTGGTCTTCCTTATTCATTTGCCTAATGCAATATGCTGTTTGGTTTCTTGACTTCTGCTTTCATTAGTGTTGATTGTGGATACTTAACTTCAATATTTTCTCTACATATCATGATGTTTGAAGTTCTGCATAAAGTTTTCAGTAGTTTCTTCCTCTGAAGTGGGGAACCGAGTGCTTCTTCATTGTTTTTAGTCTAGAAGCTCTGCTGAAACCTGTTCACTTTGGGTGATGCTGGTAGCATTTGAATATCAGTGACATAGCCTCCAGAATCACACAAGTCACCACAGAATGACAAACTGATAGGTAGATTTTTTAAAATTGTATTCATTAAAATTTTACTTACCTGTGTTATTAACAACACTGTTTGATATTTTTTGCATTTTTTGCGTCACCTTTCTTTGGAATGGGCACAATTTTGGTTCTCTTTCACTAAGTTTGCCAAGTAGCTCTTCTCAAATTTCTTGGCATGGATTGCAGAGAGTTTTCAGTATTGTATTACTGTGGTTGAAATATTTCAGTTGGGGGCTGAGCCCTGGTGGCATAAGTTGTTGAGTGCGGAACTGCAGCCCGCGGGCTTGGCGGTTCAAATCCAGCGGTGGCTGGGTAGCGCCCATGACCACCAGAGGCAGTGATGTCCACAAAAAACAAACAAACAAACAAACAAAAAAAGAAATATTTCAGTTGGCATTCCATCCGTGTTTGCCTGCTTTCTCTAGAGGAGCAACATCAGTGGACATATGTATGTATCTATGTATATATATGTTTATATCAAGAAAATTGTTTATACAAGTATAAAAGTGGGTCCAGACAGGTTCAAATCCATGGGTCACATGTTAAGCTGAAGAGTTCTCCAGACTCATATAACTGAGGGCTCATGAACTCATAAGCAGGAAGGCCAAGAAGCAGAAGCAGAAAGAAACCAGGAAGGCCATGGGGTAGTGGATGTAGAGGTCGATGAATCCAAGGTCAGCAGATGCAGCTTGTGACTGCAGAGTCCAATGAATTCAAGGTCAACTGGTCAAGTGACAGGTCAGATGGCAGGCTGCTGATAGTTTCCAGGGTTGGCAGCTCAATATTCCCAGTGTCCATTCTTTCAAATCCAAAGAATTATAGGTTGATGAGCCAGATGCAAGATCCAGACAAGCAAGAAGTTAATTAGCTTTTCACAGAGACTAATTAAAAAAAAAGACCACATCCCCAAGAACATTTCCTTTCAATTAACCAGGGCTTTGACCTAAACAAGAGTATCCCACTCCACCCTAGTCTTTCCACAACTGCTTGGCTACTCAGAGTCATATGGGATGGCTGACTCCATTATGGGGTGATTCTGTCCTTAGGCCACCTCATGAAGGACTGTGACCAAATTACTGAAACTCCTGGACAGTCAAGTTGACACAAAACCAAATTATCACACCATCAATTCCTGGAGTTTTACAGGATTTTTTTTACTCTTTTTTCTTTTTACTCTTTCATTGCAGTTTGGATTCCTTCCTTGAACATAATTGGTTCTTGGTCATATCTCTTGGCTTCATGTCAACCAATGCCTTTTTGGTACATTGACTGTATATACCTTTGATTTTCTTGTGAAACTTCCTGCATCATTCATGATTTTGCCCATAGAATCCTTCAATATTGAAATGAGATTTGATTTTCTTCTTTAGTTTCTTTATCTTGAGATATGTTAAAAGTGTATTTCTTTTTTCACTTCCTAACTCCTGCTTTTTTTGCACATTTCATTATGCTACTTTATTTTGTCTTCGCAACCTGTCCTTTGAAATTTTTGTTCAGTTCTTTTACTTCATTATGTCTTCAATTTGTTTTAACTACTCTATGTTCAGGAGCAAGTTTAGGAGTGTCTTTTGACTTCCACTTTTGTCTTTTCTTTCTCTTGTTTCTATTTTTGATGATCTCTGGCTTTCTTCATATATGTTGTTCTCGATGTCATCTCACAATTTGGCAGGTCCTCAGTCATTAGTGTTCAATGCATCAGATTGGTTATCGAGATGGGCTCTATTCTCATATTTTGTCTCTTGAGGATTGGTTTTAATTTTTTTTCCAATTTCAACCTCTTTTTCACAATTGGCTCTTGGCCTTGTTTTGGTCTCTATCATATCTTTCCACTTGTCTGTCAGTTTGTCATATTGCTGTTGCTTTTGAGTTGCTGAGATTTTGGGAAATATGTCACTGGTATTTCAAAGGTGAATGGAGTTACCCAAAGTGAACAAGTTTCAGAAGAGCTCCCAGACTAAGAACAAACAACAAAGGACCCAGCTCCCCATTTCAGAAGAAGCAGCCACTGAAAACTGTATGTATAACTTTGAAACATTGTCAGATTCTAAAGGACCAATAAATGGAAGCAGAACATTCTTAGAATTAAGGCCAGATGATGATTCTTTCAGATCGGAAGACACTAAAAATGTGACTGAGGAGAAGTTGCTTTCTCAAAGTTGGCCATGGTGACATGAATGGAGTAAAGCCTGTGGGAGTAGAGACTTTGGAATCTTCATTTGCTGATGAACACAACTCATGGTAAGAAGAGACAGCTGCAAAAAACAAACAAACAACCCACTAACCAGAATTTGGACTGTATGGAAATTTGAAACTAGGAAATTTAGAAGTGGACAAAAATGAGATGGAATGCCTAAAGGTCAATATTCTAGGCATTAGTGAGTGAAAATAGGCTGGTATTGGCCATTTTGAAGAAGAAAATCATGCATTTACTGTACCAGGAATGACAAAATCGAAAGGAATAGTGTGGCATTCATTGTCCAAAAAGATATTTCAAAATCAATTTTGAAGTACAATACTGTGGGTGGGATTTTGCCCATCCTCCTTTAAGGAAATCCAACCAATATTATTCAAGTTTATGCCCCAACCACAAAACCTAATGATGAAAAAAGTGAACAATTCTACCAACACCTTCAACTAGAAATTGAACAAATGTGCAATCAAGATGCATTGATAATTATTGGTGATTGAAATGAAAAAATTGGAAACAGAGGAAGTAGTTGGAAAATATGATCTTGGTGATAGAAATGAAGCTGGAGACTGCATGATAGAATTTTGCAACACTAAAGATTTGCTCATAGCAAATACCTTTTTCAACAGCACAGTATTTGCTCATAGCAAATACTTTGTTTTTCAACAACACAAAAGGTGACTATGCATGTTGACTTCGCTAAATGGAATACAAATAAATCAAATTGACTTCATCTGTGGGAAGAGGCTATGAAGAAGCTCAACATCAGCAGCTAAAACAAGGTCATGAACTGACTGTGGAACAGACCATAAATTGCTCATATATAAGTTTAGATAAAGCTGAAAAAATTAAAGCAAATACAAGTGAGTCAAAAGATGACATTGAGTCTATCCCATCTGAAGTCTGAGAACGTCTCAAGAATAGATTTGTCTTATTGTATATTAATGTCAGAGGACTTGATGAGTTGTGGTAGGACATCAAGAACACTATTCTTTTTTTGGGGGGGGGGCATCACTGCTCTCCGGTGGTGGGAGTAGGAAGAACACTCTTCTTGAAGAAAGCAAAAGGTCATTAAAAAGTCAAGAAAGAAATAAAAGATCAAAGTCGATGTCAGGAGAGCCTTCAAAAATTGCTCTTAATAGAATAGCTAAGTCAAATAGAAAAAATGAGAACATCATTGAGCAGAACAGAAAATTTCAAAGGACAGCTCAAGAAGACAAAGTCAAATATTATAATGAAGCCTAGAGTTAGAAAACCAAAAAGGAAGAGCACATTTAGAATATCTTAAATTAATAGAACTCAAGAAAAAAAAAATCAAGCCTTGAGTTGCAATATTGAAAAAATCTTTGGGTAAAACATTGAATGATGCAGAGAGCATCAAAAGAAGAGTGAAAGAGTACACAAGAGTCACTGTGCCAGAAAGAGTTAGTTGACTTTCCACTATTTCAGGGGGTGCTATATGAGGAAGAACCAATGGTGCTGAAGGAAGAAGTTCAAGCTGCGCTGAAAACACTGGCCAAAACAAGCCTTCAGGATGTGGTGGAATACCAATTGAAATGTTTCCACAAGTCCATGAAACACTGAAAGCACTTACTTTTCTATGACATGAAATTCAAAAGACAGTTAATTGGCCAACTAATGGGAAGATATCTGTATTTTTACCCATTTCCAATGAAAGGTGATAAAACAGAGTGCTCAAGTTATAGAACAATATCATTGATATCACATGCACCATTTTTCCGAAGCTCATCCAACATGGGTTGCAACAGAATATTGACAGCGGGCTATCAGAGTTCCAGGTGAGATTCAGAAGAGGACATGGAACAAGGGATGTCATTACTGATGTCAGATGGATCTTGGCTGAAAGCAGATATACCAGAAAGATTTTACTTGTGTTTTATTGACTGTGACAAAGCATTCAACTCTATGGACCATGACAAATTAGGGACAGCCTTGAGAAGAATGGGAATCCTAGGACACTTCATTATGCTCATGAAGAACTTGTATATAGATTAAGAGGCAGTTGGGCAAATAGAAAGAGGGAATGCTACATGGTTTAAAATCAGGAAAATGGTATGTCAGTATTGTGTCCTCTCACCATCCTCATTCAATCTGTATGCTGAGCAAATAATCAGAGAGGCTGGATTATGTGAAGAAGAATGTGGCATCAGGATTAAAAGAAGGCTTATCTACATATCTACTTATCTATTTATTTTACATTTTATTGGAAGCTCTTTTTTTTTTTTTGAGCATCACTGCCCTCTGATGGTGGGAGTAGGAGGCCCAGCCTTGCTGCTGAATTTGAACCTCCAACCCAGTGGGCCTCAGTCCCACGCACAACCACTATGCCACCAGGGCGCAGCCCTTATTGGAAGCTCTTACAGGTCTAACAATCCATAGTTCAGTTACATCAAGCATAATTGTACAGTTCCTGCCACCATCAGTTTCAAAACATTTTCTTTCATTTTGAACTCTTTGTATTAGTTTCCTTTTATTCCTCCCTCCCCCCACTCCAGGAACCATTGTTATTGTATTATATATTATATCATTTACTTATTTTTTTCATATTTTACACCATCCAATATATTTTCATTCACTACCATTCTGTTATTTGTTCCCTTTGAATGGAGTTATATAGTCATCATTGCTATCTGTTCCCCTTCCCCGTTCCCCTTTCCCCCTTCCCCACACCTCTTTCTGTACCCGCTGGGAATCATTACTCCCTTTACGCATTCTGAAGAGTTTGATCTATGTTGAATTTCATGCATCAAACCATCTTAATGATTCAAATGAACATGTACAGGAGGTAAAGCTAAGACCATAATAGTAGAGGGAGAAGATATTAAAGAACTAGAGGATAGTTATGTTTCATCAGTGCCATACTGTACCCTGGATGTATCATGCCTTCCATGTGACCCTTTTGTGAGGGGTTATCTTATAGGTAGGTTTTGGGTCTCCACTTTGCCTATGCTCCTTGACATCAATTTGATTGTTTATTTTTGAACTTTGATATCTATTCCCATTGGCATTTCATAATCATCCAGGCTGGTGGGCTTTGGAAGAAGGTTTATTAACCTGAGATTTGCCAATGACACAACCTTGCCTGCTGACAGTAAGGAGGACTTGAAGTACTTGCTGAAGAAGATCAGGAATTGTAGTCTTCAGTATGGATTACAATACAATGTAAAGAAGATCCAAATCTTCACAAACTGGACCAATAGATAGCATAATAATACATGGAGAAAAGATTGAAGTTGTCAAGAATTTTTGTCTTGCTTAGATCCACAAAATGCTCATGAGTGCAGCCACAAGAGATCAAAAGATTTATTGTATCAGACAATTCTGCTGTACAATATGCCTTTAGAATATTGAAAAGCAAGGATGTTACTTTGAGGTCTAAGGTGTGTCTGATCCAAGGCATGATATTTTCCATTGCTTCAGATGCATGTGAAAGTTGGACATTGAATAAAGGAGATCAATGCTTTTAATTGTGGTACAAGCGAATCATTTTGAAAGTACTAAGGTCTTCTAAGAGGACAAACTGGTCTGACTTAGAAGTATAGATAGAGTGCTTCTTAGAAGCAAGGATGGCCAGACTTAGTCTTACATACTTTGGACATGTTATCAGAAAAGATCAGTCCCTGGAGGACAACTTGCTCAGTAGAGGGACAAAGAAAAAGTGGAAAGCCCTCTAGGAGAAGGATTGACATAGTGATTGCAATAATGGGATCAAGCATAGGAACAATTGTGAGTATAACACAGGACCAGGCAATATTTCCTTCTATTGTGGATAGGGTTTCTATGCATTATGTGATATTTAGTTTATTTTATGTCAACTTGAGATATATGAAAGCAGGGGATCCAACTGTCAATCAGGTCACCTAGGGTCTTGGTGCGCGCCCCCCCCCCCTTTTCTGCCACTGACCCTGAAAGCTGTTGGAGCCCTACCATGTTTCCCTTCGTCTGGATTCATGTGACTTTACACCCACTGACCTGTGTTCATCGGCATCATTACATGTGGCTGCATGGGTCTGAAGAGGGGCATATGGAATAATATCAGATTTATGGACTTGAGTTGGACTTGGTCTGGGTGTTTTCTTGATATATAATTACTGCTTGATATAGAGCTCTTTCACATAAATGAGTGTCACTGGGTTTGTTTCTCTATTCAATTCCATCTAAATTGACTCAATGACACCTAAAAAGAGCAACAAAAAAACAACAACAATCTATTCCCAAAGATGTAATTAATTTGATTCCTGCATATTACATTTAGTGAGGTGTTTGTGTTCTTAACCATTTATGCTGTTTCCAACTTTCACATTTCAATTTCCAGTAATTATCAATGCATCTGGATTACATGTCTGATCAACTTCAGACTGAAGAAGTTGGTAGAATTATTTAATTTCTTTTTCGTTATCTTTAGTGGTTGATGTATAAGCTTTAATAATGGTTCTTTAACTATAGTTTCTTGTAGGCATATAGGTATTTTCCTATCACAGACAATATGATGCTTAAGAAAGATTTTGAAATGCTCTTTTGAAAAATGAAAATGGCACCATTTTTCTTGAATTTTTCTTTCCTGGTGTAGTAAACCACAGGATTGTCTGACTAAAAATAGCCAATATCCATCCATTTCAGCTACTAATGCATAGGATGCTGATTTTTTTGTACTTCTTCATGTTTATGACTTCCAACTTTCCTAAATTCATAGTTTGCAAATTCCATGTATTGATTATCAGAGGATGCTTTGCAACTGTTTCTACTTATTTTGAGTCATGCTCCATTAGCAAATAAAAGGTCTGAAGCTCTGCCCTGGCCACATTATTTAGGTTGACTCTCCATTGAGGAGGCAGCTCTTTCCCAGTTGTATTTTGAGTGCTTTCCAACCTGAGGTGCTCATCTTTCAGCACCATATTAGACAATGTTCCATTGCTGCTCCTAACTTTTCCAGGGGCTAATTTTGAAGGGATGGACAGTCTCTTCCTTGTCTGGTCTTAATCTGGAACCTGTCAACCATGTGTGATCCTGTTGGTATTAAAAATACCAATAACATAACTTAAAAAAAAAGTTTTATTAGCACTTTGTCAACATGCCATACAATTCAATAATTCAATCACATCAAGAAGAGTTGTGCAAAGTATCTTGTCAGACTGAACCACTGACAGATCTGCTCTAGCCATAAACAAGAGTCTTGGGCAACATTACTATGAGGCAGAGACCATTCTAATTTTTATCATGCTGGATCAAACTCGACATTTGGCCAGTTGAACTCCCTATAGACATGGCCTGAATTTGTTCTGGGTGCAAGTATCTCTTACTTGTTCCATGATAGGAGTTTCTTCCCTGGATTTTTGGATGCTGATGGGGTTCTTTTCCTTCTTAGGCATTATTTGTATTTTTGTCTTTATACTATTATGATTTTGTCCTTACCACATTATTGGGATTTTGTTTTTCACTGTTTTCTGTTGGGGTTTCCATCTGTTAAGCACAGGGGAAGTGGATGCATAATGATAATATGCATAATGATGATACAAGCAATTATAGGGAATAAAGGGGTGGGTATGGGTGTTAGGGAGGGAATGGGGGTTTGGGGAGTAAATAATGAAGGTGGAAGGGTG
Source organism: Nesogale talazaci (assembly GCA_004026705.1). Classification (NCBI taxonomy): domain Eukaryota; kingdom Metazoa; phylum Chordata; class Mammalia; order Afrosoricida; family Tenrecidae; genus Nesogale; species Nesogale talazaci. Next base: position 44,001 of record PVJH01003145.1, read on the forward strand.
GATGAGCACTAGAACTGACTTATTGCACTATCATGGTAAAGGCGATTTAACCATGAAGGGAGGGTGCTCTAAAATTGATGTGGTAATGACTGTACAATTCTCCTTGATATAATCGAATAATGGAATGATTAAAAAAGTTGTACCATTGTCATCATATCCAATTCTAGAATATTTTATTCTACATCATAGTCATTGTTAGTCATGTAATTATTTTCTAATTAAAAATATACATAACAGAATCTTCTCCAATTCTATAATTTCTACTTGTATAAGTCAGTGTCATAGATTATACTCTTCATGCTGTACAGCCATTATTGATATCTTTTTTGAAATCATTCTACAACCATTGGCATAGACTCAAAGCCCCCTATGCAACAACTTTTTCTCCTTCATTGATGATAACCATTGGTCAAGTTTTGTTTCTTTTTCTCCATGTGTTTTTTTCTTAATATAGTATTCACATATCATACACTTCCATGGTTAAATCACTTTTAAAATGAGTCGTATAATCACAATCAGTTCTAGTGCTTCCTTCCCCTCATATTCATTGTTTATTACCCAAATCCCTTCATCCTCTCTATCTTCCACTCCACCCCTAAAGCCCCTGTAAACCCTTACATCAGTTGTTCTCTCTATGCATCTACTACTTCTGTGCTCACAAAATGGGAAACTCAAGACAAAAAACAAAACAAAAACAAAGTAAAGTGGCAAAGATAAAATAATAGTGACACAAAAATAAGAATACAAATAATGAGTAATAAAGAAAAAAACACTACAAATATTTTTAAAGCCAGGGAAGAATTTTTGTTATGGAACAAGCCAGAAATTCTTGAGGCTAGAAAAAATTCAGGCTGGGTTAAGAGGGAGGTCAATGACCAATTATCAAGTTTGATCAAGAATAATCAAGTTCACAGTGATCTTTCTCTGGTAGTAAAGCTGCCTGGGAGCCTTGGTAAAGGGGATACCAACAGCTTAATCTACTAGGTACTCTCCAGGTGAGTTTTGTGTTCCCACTGTCCTCTATAGTCTTCTAGAAATTGGCTGTTTGCAACATAAGCTCTGACACTTTTCCCATTGCAAATTTGGATTTTGTTGCTGTCATCTTTGGGTCACCTAAGCTGGTGTGCTTCTTCCATGGACTTGATTGACTCCTCACTTAGATGGCTGCTTGTTTGAATACAAACCTTTAAGATCCCAAATACTATTATGATTGATAGCCAGGCACCATCTTCTTTCTTTACCAAACCATTCTGGAGCACCCTTATCTTCAGTGATCATTTCATGAAGGTGAGAGTTGAGTAAGGCCATGTTATCAGAACTGACTGTTCTTGGATCGGGGCTAGAGTTAAATCGGAGCCCAGATTCTGTCTACTTGTCCACCTAATATATTCAACTCTTGTTTACTTTGGTGGTCGTATTATGGCAAAATCAAAATGCCATAAGATCAACTATTCCAACAACAGCAACAGACCAACTTACAAAAACCAACCAACCAACCAACCAACCAACCAACCAACCAACCAAATAAACCAACCAACCAACCAACCAACCAACCAACAAAAAACAAACCAAAAACAAAAGGCCAGAAAACAAAAACCCATAGAAACAAAAAAGTAAAACATTGTCAACCATTCCCCTGGGATATGAGGTGCTTGCACTGATAACATCAACAATTTTTCCAATGACACAACCCTTTGGACACTGTTGTATGAGGAATCAGTACAGTTGTACTGTGAGCTGCAACACTTGAATTATTGCCCTACACAATTCGATATCCCCTTTGATTGAGTTCTGTCTACCCTAAGCATGGGGATTGGTGCTGGGGGAAACTTTCTGAATCAATTCTTACAAGTGCAGAGCCCTACCCAACAGATCAAAATCTATCATATTAATGTGAGGGAGCATCCAGGTGCTAAGTATATGGTGATTCTGGGTCCCTTTGCATCGAACACCCTCCAAGCTGGGGTTTCACTCAGAGGTCCAATGACCACCACTTCCAAAGCCCTAGGGTGGCCACTTTCTGTTTCCTCTCCCATTAGAGTACTTCAGTCCTCAGTTTAAGGGTGCGGGCACCTTCAAGATAGGACTCAGTTCAATCAGCAAGTCTTCTCTGTTTAACATAATGTGACAACAATACACAAATTGCCACCTTTACGACAAAGTGAAAGACACGTGTGTGTTTTGTGGGTGCTACACTGACCCCTGGCTGGCATGTCCCTTCCTAGTGATCCTTCTGTGAGAGGATGTCCAATTGTATGTGTCTCTTTTAAAAAAAATAATTTTATTGGGAGCTCGTACATCACTTATCACAATACATACATACATACATATACTAAGACAAGCCATTCGCCTGCCTGTTATTGTCATCATTCTTTAAATCTCTGCATTTCCACTTGAGCCCTTGATATCAGCTTCTTATCACCCCCCCTCCCCACTCCCCTCTGCCCTACCTCCCATAATTATTTTATAAATTATTATTTTGTCATATTTTACGTTGCCTGATGTCTCCCCTCGCCCACATCTCTGATGATGGTCCTCCAGATAGGAGGTTATGGGTAGATCCTTGTAATTGGCTCCCTCTCTCTACCCCACCTTCCCTTTACCCACCTGGTAATTCCACTCTCACTACTTCTTCTGAAGGGTTCATCTCTCCTGGGTTCCTCAAATTTCCAGTCCCCATTTGTACCAGCATACCTCTTCTAGTTCAATTAGATTTGTAGAGTACAATTGGGATCATGATAATTGGGGGGAGGAAGCCTTCAAGAACTAGAGGAAAGCTGTATGTTTCATGGCTATTTCACTGCACATTGACTGGCTCTTCTTCTCCCTGTGACACCTCTGTAAGAGAGTGTCCAATTGCCCATGAATGGGTCTTGTTCCCCACCCTGTTCTCCCCCTCATTTGTAGTGATGTACTTCCTGTTCTTAGATGCTTGATAACTGTTCCCTTCAACCCCTCATGATCACATAGGCTGGTGTGCTTCTTCCATGTGAGCTTTGTTGCTTCTGCATTAAATGGCTACTCATTTACCTTCAAGCCTTTAAGAACCCTGATCCTTTACCATTTGGTAGCTGGGAACCATCAGCTTCCTCCACTCTGCCTCTTCACCCATTTGTCTTCAGTGATAATATCAGGAGGATGGGCACATATTGATATGATTTTTGTTCTTTGGTGCCTGATACCTGATGCTTTCAACACCTCATGGTCGCACAAGCTGGTGTGCTTCTTTTTGGGTGGGTTTTGTTGCTCCTTAACTAGACAGCTGCTTGTTTACCCTCAAGCCTTTAAGACCCTAGATGCTATATCTTTTGATAGCCAAGCACCATCAGTTTTCTTCACCACTCTTGCTCATGCCCCCACATGTCCTCAGTGATCGCCTCGGGAAGGTGAACACACATTGATATGGTTTTTTCTGTTTGATGTCTGCGACCTAATCGTTTCAACACCTCGTGGCCACACTGGCTGGTGTGCTTCTTCCATTTGGGCTTGGCTACTTCTCAGCTAGATGACTTTTTGTTTATCTTCACATAAATATAATTATTTATGATAAAGAGGGAATAAATCTAGTAATATATATTTATAGGTTCAGTACTAAGGTAACAAATGGATCTTGGGTCCTCACCCAGGTGCTACCTCAATACAAGAACACTTTGCTCTATGAGTTTGGTATTCCACGATGCTCACTGGCCCAATATGATCACTGAAGTAAAATGAGTGAATAAGTCAATGTGGTGAAGGAAACTTATGTGCCCAACTATCAAAGGATATAACATCTGAGGTTGTATATGTCTTTTAAAAAGCGATTTAACTGTAGAAGTATATGATATGTGAATATTATATCAAGAAAACTCCAAAAGAAAGAAAGAAAGAGAACCCAGACTTTACTTATGATTAGCCAGGATAAAGGAGGGAAAATTTTGCTTAGGGGACTTTGAGTTTTTGCTAATGGAGGTATAACAATTTGGTGATGGATATTAATAATGGTTGTATAACACAAAGAGCATGCCCAGTAGCACTGAATTATAAATGTAGTAGTTGTTGAATTGGAGAATATATTGTTGTATATACTTTTGCCAAAATTGAAAAAAAATTACACAAATAACAATGAGTACAAAGAAGAAGAAAATGTTCTAACATTGATTGTGGTTAAAATTATACAACTCTTCTTGATATGATTGAACTAATGAATTTTGATACATGGATGGAGCAACAATGAAACTGTTTACAAGGAAGACAAAGTAACCAAGTAACAAACAAAAAATACCCTGAGGTATAGCCTCACCCAGCTTTACCTGGTACACACACTCAATTATCTTGTCATATACCCCATGTACACAGCCCCGTTGGTCAGATGGTTACCTGTTGGGCTGCAACCTGCAGGGACAACAGTTCAGAACCACCAGCTCCTCTGCAGGAGAAAGATGATGCATTCTAGTCCTGTACTGAGTTACAGTCTTGGAAACCCACAGAAGCAGCTCTAGCCTAGGACTGCTATGAGTTTGAATGGACTTAACGGCATTGAGTTTGTTTTTTTGCTTTAGTGCACAATAAACTAGTTTGTATTTTTAATTTATATAATAGCTTTATGAAACAGAAGGTTTTTTTTGTTTGTTTCTTTTCCATCTTACACTTCAACAAATGGAAATGCAGTGAGACTAAGTGACCTCACTAGGGTGTAACGAATAGTTGTAACGTCCAGGAAAAGACATACTAAAATTTCTCTGGGTTCCAAATTTGTGACCTTAATTATTCTTCAACTCTAAGAAATACCAAGGAAGTAGACTGAAGGTTGAGTTTGGTGATAGGATTTGGAATGTTGATACCATTAATAGAGGGTACATGAAAGGAGAAGGGATTGTATGGAGTGGGTCGGCATAGACTATGAATTAAGAACAAGATCCTTTGCAGCCCTGGGGATGTAGTGTTCACCCATTGAGCTGTGATCTGCAAGGTTGCCAATTCAACACTGCCAGCAGCTCTGTGGGAGAAAGACTGGACTTTTTACTCCCATAAAGAGTTACAGTCTCAAAAACTCACAGGGGGTCACTATGAGTCAGTGTTGACTTGATGGCAGTAAGTTTGGTTTGATTTTATCTTTTTAAAGCCTTTGTCTTGTCTTAATGGTTATCTCATAAAGTGCTCTCTTCATTTCTAAGTCAGTCACTATCCTTGACTCTCCAGAAGCCAGGTATCAGCCCATGCTGTGGTGAAGCAGCCTGTCCGGGGAGCCAGTGGCGGGACCATCGTGACCACGTTTGTTCCGACAGGCAGGGACTGGAGCACCGGACTCTTCAGTGTCTGTAGAGATAAGAAAATCTGTATGTTTTCCTCCTCTTAAAAGATCTTTCTTACCGTTTACTTTCCCAAGACATCTACGGGTGAAAGAGCTTCATCAGACACAGGGAATGGGCTGGTGACTCAATCACACTGCTTGGGCAGAGAAATGTTGCTTTTCAGAGCTGTGGAAGCTTTTATGGAATAATTATTGCCCTCAAAAATATTTTAAGACAAAAAACACCCATTATTAGCAAAATGCCCCAAAAGGGTTTCCCTTACTCACTTCTGGCAAAAGTATACTTTCCAGAGATGGTTTAACAATGCATCTAAATAGAGTCTCAAGTATCACATAGCTTTTGGATGAATAATTGAATTGTTAGGAATGTGTATAGTAAGATAAACACATACAAATGAGTAGAGTCATGGTCGTGAAATGGTTGCACAGGGGGCTGCTAGCCACAAGATCAACTGTTCAAAACCTCCAGTAACTCAGAAGAAAGTCAAGACTCTCTTCCCGTACCGAGTTACAATCTCAGGAACCCATAGGATCAGTTCTACTCTGTCCTCCAGAGTGTCTATGATTTGATGGCAGGGAAGTTTTTTTGGTTATTGTTCAGTTTTGCAGTCTTTGTGATTCAAGCATTCCACATGTCCAAATGGGGAGGGAGATATCCATATATGAATTGTTATATAGCCATGAAAGTCACATAATAAATTAACATTCAATGAGGTGAAGAGATGTTTTAGAACCATATTTCAAAAAACCTGTTGATGTGAATTAGATGAAGATTTACAGAGAAGATGATCAAGTTTACATTCTGGTGTATTAGAATGGCTAGCCATTTAATATCCAATGTTCCACTGCCATCTTCTCCATGTAAAATCTCCTTGATCTCATCACCTATTTCCATTCCTCCTTCTGCCCTAGCCCTCTGAACATTGTCCTTGGGTAAATGCTATCCTTCTAAAAATCTTAGATGGTTGATTATTCTAACACTGTGGTGAATTCAGTTCCAGACTTGAGAGCAGTAGTCTTGAGGGATTAAGAGCCAAATTGTGTTAGAGCCTCTATCTGATCACTTAAACTGGCCTTTGTTTAATGAATTTGAGTTCTGTTTTTTGATACATTTCAAGTAAAAGAGGTAAAATGCACAAGTCTTCACATTAAATACCATTTTCAAGGAAAGATTTAAAAAATGTCTAGAATTATCCAAATAAACATATCTACAGCACATGATTCCAGATAAGGAGCTGTGGTGGAACCGTGGATTTAGCACTGGGCTGCTAATTAAATGGCTAGTCATTTGAACATACCAAAATCACTGTGGGATAAAGATGAAGGTGTCTGCTTCCCTAAAAATTCACAGCTTTGGCAACCTGGGGAACAGTTCTACTTTATCCGTTAGGGTTGCCTAGATGGAATTGACTTGATGAAATGGGGTTTTGTTTATCTATCGTCTACTATTTGATAAGGACTATGACGCACTCTTATTGCAATCACTGGACCCTGATTGCAGAGTGATTATGAGCTGAGCTTCTAACTGCGAGGTCAGCAGATTGAAACCCCCAAACCTCCATGGGAGAAAGATGAGGCTTTTTACTCCCATAAGGAGTTACTGTAGGGTTGAACCCCAGTGGCGTTGTGGTTGTCTGTGGGACTGCGACCCACAGGGTTGGCAGTTCAAATCCAGCAGCAGCTCTCCAGGAGCAAGGTTGGGCCTCCTACTCCAACCAGGGTGCAGTGATGCTCACAAACAAAACAAAACAAAACAAAACATAAAAGAGTTACTGTATTATAAACCCACAAGGGCAGTTCTACCCCATCCTATAGGGTCACCACAAGTCTGAAATGACTCCATGGCAGTGAACTTTTAAAATAGCAATCATAAGAAGACTCCACTGAAGTATTTTCTGACACTAGCTCAAGCTATAAAAAGTACCTCTAGCTACATGACTCTCTCTTGGGCTTGAAGTTCAAAGCATGTCAATTCTATTTTTACCTTTAGGACATTCTGACCTACAGTAGCATCTATTTGGATCCCCTTTTAGGATCTGCTACTCTAGCCCTAGAAAATAGGGTTCTGATTTGGTTATATAAGTTCTCTTGAAGGAGAGAGGTTGAGAATTAATGATCTCGCAGTTTTAAAATAAAAGAAATCTCTGATCTAATATTTTTGAATAATATGACTATGCTCACACATTGAAGACTTCTGGGAAAATTTGAATCCGTTACAAAGCCTTAGAGGATGGATCAATCAGAAAGTCCTAGATTGTCAAATGGCCTGAGACCTCCCTGAATCCAGGAGTCTTTCTGGGATAAAGCTCTAGCAACATGTTTTTGGTGTTCTGCTCATTGCAATTTGAGCCTTTACTGTTTTCCTGGGCCTCATAGACAAGAGATTGCCCAGCACAAATCCTGCCTACTACCATGTCTGTTTGCATGTCAGCCCCAGCACTTGGTAGATCTCTTTCTACCACTGCTATTCAGGTGGATTTGTGATTGATTAGACAGCTATGGGAGTCCTTCTCTGGTTTTCTGAAGATTCCTCCTGTTCTGCGCTGTTTTGAAGACTGTCTGTTTGGAGACCCAGTACCAAATTGTGATGTGAACTATTTTCCTTTTGAGGATTGTGGCTATGGAAATGTACTCAATGTACTTTCAACTTAGACAAAGCTTAACATATAATATAGTAGAGAAGAACACAGACTTCCTTTAGACTGTAGTTTCCCAAAGTGGGCACCTCCTCCCCTCCCCCCCCCCCCCCCCCCCCCCCCCCCCCCCCCCGCCCCGTGGTGTGTGGAATGATCTAAGGACATTGTAAGATCAGATACCTCCACTCTATCCTGGATTCTGGGTTGGAGTACAAAAGGTTTTCATTGCTAGGGAGGTCACAAGGAATTTTTTTTTTTTTGAGAGGACAGTAGACCACATAAGTTTGAGAACCTCAGCTTTAGACCTAGACCTGGTCTCAAAAGCTAACTCTCTCTTAGTGGCTATTTGTCCTTTGGCAAGTTCTCTGAATTTTCCCTTTTTTCCCCCTTTCTTTTTATTTTTGAATTTTCGCTTTTCATCTCTAAAATGAGGATGAGGATGATAAAAGTATCTGCCTAAACTTTTTTTTGATTATGCAGATAATCAATAGAGCACACTTTTGTGACTTGTCTGGAACACATCTATGTTAAGGTTTTTCGGTTGCAAGCCAACATGCATTCCATTATTAGACTATGAAGTAGTTCCAAGAATCCAAGGATCAGCTAAAACCAAAGTTCATGTAAAACGTAGTGTGTTATCCAAAGCTAGTTGACAATATGGACAGATTTAAATGTCCTTATCCTATGTCATCTTGTTTTATAAACAGTGTTTGAGTAAAAGGGACCAATTTGCCTATTTTGGTCACCTTACCCAGGCCAGGGAACTTACCACCACTGTTTCACCAATATGATCCACAGTAGTGAAGGCATAATGTCCTAAAAGTAAATTGTGATACTATTACATGGAAAATATCAGTATAATGTGCTCATTGACTTTTAGCATTATTGTTATTTTACAGTTTGTTATTCTTCAGCATATTAGAGCAAGTGCCTACCTTAAGGGTTGCTGTTAGAATTAAAGCAGATAAACCCATGGGATCCATTCTGAACACTTGTTTGAAGTATAACTGGATCAGCATGGGTGTTTTGGGTGCAAGCCAAGATTGCATTTAGAAGGTTCTGGGGAAACTCATAATGTCAAAGGATCAGCCAAAATGCAAACTCAGATGTAGAACTCATATTAGAAAAAAGAATAGTGTGGAGTTTTAAGATTCAATTTAGCAGAGTGATTTCGGTGCACTCCTACAAGCAGCCAAAAAGCTGGTCAAAGGGGAGGTCCACTCCCCTGAAACCCTACTGCTTCAAACACTGCATTACTTCCCAGGGCGCTGTCCGTCACCATCGATTCTCAAGATAACAAGGCACCCTGGGTTTGCTGAAGACTCACTTCTGCCCATTTGAAAGCCCATTCTAAAGGCAATGGGAAGAGTATACGTAGAGAAAAACAATATATTTACAGTTCACTGGGGGAAATCATGAAGGAGAAGCCAGAGACAGAGATTCCAAGGTTACCTCAAATGCTCTGTGTCCTAATTGTTCTCTTATTGGACTTCCATTTTGTGACTGTTCTAAGGGTCTCTAAGCTCATTGTCTTAGAACCAGGGAGGCTAGCATTCAGTCTGAGGGGCAGAGAAGGCCAGTGAAAACATCCCGAACAGCTAATATCACTTATCGCACCACAGAGCAGCAGTGCCAGACATAGCATCAGAGTTGAGTTAAAGATATGTTTGCTCCAATGTCGCAGGCTAATTTTCAAGTTGACCACTTATTATGGTCTCCAATTGATGTCAGATACAGCCAAATAGACTTTAGCATCGAAATGTTTTCTGGCCCATCTTAGAGGAAAATGGGACTTCATTATCACGCCGCACACTCTTCATGGGAACATGAGTCGGAGGCTGCAGCTGCATTGAGCGCTCTGAATCTCGGCCTTGTTTTTCTCTTGTCTAACAGGGAGAGCTCACCCACCAAGTCTCATTTCTGAGAAATCATCGTGCAAATAGTTGTCACAAAATTGGATATGAAAAGGAGAGAGTTTCCTCCCATGACTTTGTTCTATGCCAGATTCCCATCTTTGGACCGTTTTTCTTCACATGCTGTGAATTGTTGCTGCAATTTGTCTTTCACTATGAAAAGGATAGTTTGAGCAACAATGATTTTTTTTGGACATTTTTCTTCGTCATTTAATTATCTTTTCAAATTGCCTCCCTTTTCTCACCTCTAGGTTTTTAATCTGAATTCGTACTGCCCTGGGATTAATAAATGGGTGTGTCTGTGTCCTTTGAAGATATGTTTACTGGACGCTCAGATGTGAAAATGAAGCCGGTGTGAAATAAGTGGTTGTTAAATAGCATTCTGGGTTGCAAGATATCATGTGTGAAAGACACGCTTTGGGAATGCTTGTGTTTCTGCCCGAGAGAATGGTCTTGAGGGTGTATTCAACATTGCCTTATACTTCAACCACTATTTACTGAGTTCCTACCTGTGTCTAGGCACTTGCTAGGTGTTACAGATGCAGATAATGTGAATAGGCTGGAGATGGTTTCTTAGTGGAGAGAGACAATAAAGAATCATACAATTCACTAGACAAAACAATAGCAGTTTTGATGAGTGTTTTGATGAAAAGAAACAGGTTGTTATAAAAGGGAATTATTGCATTGGGGTTGAATAAATGATGGCTTTTCTGAAGAATTGCCATACAAGCTGAAACTTGAACCAGGTATCCAAACAACCTTCTTCAGAGAAGGTACCTTAAGTACTGAGCAGTAAAAAGCCTGGTGTGTACTACAGCCATCACCAGGTGCCCAAGGTGTGTGGAATGAAATGCGGTAGAATCTTCTTGGACTTCCTAGATGAAGAGGTGAGCATCAAAGTCTTCAGACTGGGACTCATGTCTCCAGATTGTATCTCATGCCTGCTGCACTGGCCCTGAAAGCAGGGACCACCGTGAGTGAGTTCTTCCTTGTGCTCTCTGTTGTGGGGTCCGGTCTGAGTACCGAAGCCAGAGATTGCTATTAGATGCCATTGACTCTGTTCCTGCTCAGAGCGCCCCTATCCACAACAGAACAGAGCATTGCCCTGTGCTTTGCCATCCTCACAATTATTCCTCTGCCTGATCGTATTGTTGCAGTCACCATGTCCATCCAATTTGTTGAAGGCCTCCTCCTCCTCCTCCTCTTTTTTTTTTTTTGCAGATCCACTACTTTACTAAACATAATGTCTTTTTCCCAGGAAACTAGTCTCTCCTGACAGCATATCCAAAGTATGTGATATTCAGCTTAACAACCTTGCCTCTAAGGAGCACTCGGCTCCCACTTCTTTCCAGACATATTTGTTTGTCTTTGTGGCAGTTCATGATACTTTCAGTATTCTTCACCAGCATCATACTTCAAATGAATTTATTCTTCTTTGGTCGTCCTTATTCAATGTCCAACTTTCACATGCGTAGGAGGTAATTGAAAACACCAATGACGTGAGTCAGATCCAAAGAATACCTTAAAAACACTGCAGAATCAACATATGGATAAATTGATTTTAACCTATATTCTTGCTGCTTTCTTTCTTGCTCAGTGGTCAAATAAATCAAAGAGCTTTTGTATTAGAAGAGATGCTCAGAGTCATTTTGTTCTGCTTCTCGCCTGTTCATGCCTGTACGTCTACCTCAGTTTCTTCTTTATTTCCTGGATGGTGGGCTCAGTGCCCCTAGAGCCAGCTCAATCATCAAAAAGATTGAGCCCATGCACTTTATTTGCTCTAACAAAGCTGTGCAATCTCTTTGGTCAGAGACCAATACTATTTGCTTTGCCTGTCCAATCATTTTATGGGAGTTACAAGAACATAGCCAGAAAAGCCAATCATTCAATCATTCACTGCACCAAATCTTCTATTTCAGAGATTTTTCTTTTGTCCTTTGTGTGTGAACAATTTATACGAATGTTAAATTGTAGACACACATTTTTTCCCATTGAAAAAAGAGAACAATTCATGTAGTTGATCAGACCATATTAGCACATCTGGATCTATCTATATCTATCTCATCACTGATTCCACTGTATGACTATATCATTTATGTATCCAATAGCCCCAATTTGTGGACTTTTGTGTGGTCTCTAAATGTTTTTTTCTATCGAAATCAAAGCTACATGAAAGTCCTTGTACAGATGCCCTGTGACACGTGTGATTGAAACCGGCTGGTCAGGTAGTATGTGCCATTTTAAGGGGGTGTTGTTGTTGGTGGTAGGTGCTTTAGAGTCGTTCCCAGCAGAAGGAAACCCCACTCAGCCTGCACCATCTGCCCAATGTTTGAATCCATTGTTACAGTCACGGTGTTAATCCATCTCATTGAGGGGTTTCCACTTTCTTGCGACCCCTCCACTTTACCAGGCACAGTCTGGTCTCTCCAGGGACTGGTCTCTCCTACCAACGTGTCCAAAGTATGTGAGATGAGGTCTCTCAGCTGAGCTTCTAAGGAGCACTCTGGTCGTACTTCTTTCAAGCCCTTCAGTTGATAGACGTCACCAAATAGCTTTCCATTTGGAAGTTGTACTGATGTACCCTCTCTCAGGACATTTATGAGTGCTCAGTTTCCTTTTCGGAAGCATCTTTTGCTTGAAGGGTCTACCATTTTATAACATTTGATCTGAAATACACCTCATTGCAGTTTCTACCCATCTTTGTCACTTTTGCTTGCTGGGGCTCCACATTCTGTCTGTGTGTGGCCTTCTCCTTTGTATCTTTTCTTTGTGTGTCAACTCTTCCTGTGAGTTAGAAGAATGAGCCACATTCCATGGGTGATGGTGATACTCATCTCAGGGACCAAGCGAGGAGAAGTTAGGCTGCGGTGCTTTTAGAGTCAGTCACCAGGCCTCTGTGTGAAACAGGAACTCAGGGTTCAAGTCTCTTAGGGCTGGCAACTCACGACTGGCCAGAGCTCCTTATTTTTAAGAAGATGTTTTTTAAATTACTTTTTTAAGAAGATGTTTTAAAATGTAACAAATAACATGTAAATATATTTACTCTTGCCCTTAAAAAATGTTTAAAAGTTTCCTTTTAAGATTTTTTTCCCCTCTGAATTTATGTAGACACCCACATGTATCTGGATTAGGCTGCACATATTCTAAAATTTGACTTTTTAAAAAGTGAAAGATTTATGTGATCTGAAGAGGAACCAGAGTATAAAATTTGATTTTTTTTGGGGGGCGCATCACTGCCATCTGGTGGTTGTGGGAGCTACCCAGCGCTTCTCCTGAGAGCCACTGCTAGATTTGAACCACCAAGCCCACAGGCCGCAGTCCCGCACTCAACCACTTACGCCACTGGGCCTCACTCCAAAATTTGATTTAAAAAAAAAACAACTCCAAATATCTCTTAGAAATTCAACTCTGTTAGTTTAATTGATTTTCCACCTCATTCTTTTCGGTGGCTGCAAATTATCCCATTGTATGATTACACTGTAATAATTTATTTATCCTCTTATTTGCTCATGTGCATTTAAAGCTGTTTCAAATTTCCAATTACAAGTAATTCTGCAGTGAGCATCCCTTTGTGTACATGTGTAAGCATTACTCTAGGGTACATGCTGATAAAAGTGGGATTACTAAATCCTAGACTGTTTTGCATTCTAATAGATTCAGTCCAAATCCAAATCAAGCCCACCGACTTGCTGGGACTCTGTAGGTCAGAAGAGGATACCCAGGCTCTTCATCTTCATGGTGGCAGACTGCCTTCCTCCTTTTGTTCATGAGATTGCCTGGCCGGTTCTAACCGGTGATCTTTCCGTTGGCAGCTGAAGGCGTTGACCAATGTGCCACCAATGGCCCTGGATGCTGTCAAGTTGCCTTCTGAAGTCGATGTGCCAATTTCCACTTACCCTGCTATATGGTGCACCTGTTTCTTGATAGTGCTCATGATGTATGATGTATGAAACTTAAAATCATTTTCCATACTTCTATGATTATTCTAAAATGCACTTCCCTGGTTACAACCTTGAGCAATGTTTTCCGCTTATCAATTTTTTGGATTTTCTATTACTTGCTCATATCCTTGGCCAATTTTCCTCTTTTAAAATCTTTTATTTATTTGCTTGTCAAAGTTTTTTTTAATGTATTCTGGACACTAATCTTTGGTCTGTAATAGGTGCAAATATTTTCTCTCAAAGAGCTTTTAAATAACAGATTCTACCGCCTTATCTTTTCTTGAGGTGTGACTCAACAACATTTTCACTTATCTTTGCACTCCTTGGCAATAGAGTGGTAACACATTATACAAAAGATCTTTCCAAAAAAGTTTTATGATTTAAAACTGTCCATAGTTGGAAGCCTACCTGTCTGTCAGTTTGTCAGTGGGTGACTTTAGTGTGGGTGTGCTGCTGGAAGCTGGTACTTCAAGTACCACCCGGGTCATCCATGGTGAACAAGGGCCAGCAGAGCCTCCAGACTAAGAACAGAGTAGGCATAAACGTTGATACAGAGCTGAAAGATGAGCTCTTCAGAAAGGCACTCCCAAGTTTTCTCAGGAGGAGCTGCCTCCTCACAGTGAGTTGACTGTAATCATGTGGATGGGACAAAGCTTTCAGGGCCTTCATTTGCTGAAGAGCATGGCTCGAAATGAGAGGAAATGGCTGCAAGCATCCATTAATAATAGGAGCATGGAATATGTGATGTATGAATAGATCAATGAATGATATGGGGTGTGGAATATGTCCAGAGTCTTAGTGATGGCTTAGTAGTTCTAAGATAAAGAAGCATTTCTAACTTCTTTGCTTCAGTGCCACTAAATTTGGGTGGACTGTGGTGTTTTTGTTGTTGGAATGGGGGTAAAGGAGGAATAAGGAAAGACAGGTCTTTGACAGATAGATGGTTCTTTTAATGTGCAGGTGTCATCTCTGGAATACTAAGATTTGTCATCTCTGGAACACTAAGACAACACGGTTGCTACCATTGTAACTCACTAAAGAGGCTAAGATAAAAAAGACTGCCATTAGCAAGTGCTGCCAAAGATGTGAGCAACGGGAAGTCTTGTGTATTTGCTGATGGATATAAAATGGCCCCAACCCTTTGGAGAACTATTTAGCAATATCTTATAAAGTTAAACATAAATCTCCATCAAACCCAGCAATTGCATTGTTTTCAGTCTATCTAAGTGAAATGAAAGCCTAGATCCACAGAAAAACGTGCATATTAATTTTCAAAGCCACCTTATTTGTAATAGCAAACTAGAAGTCAAAATGTCTCTTTCAATGGAGCTTAAATAAGCAGCAGACTCATCACAGCCTGGACGACTATCATTGTGGATTCCCATCAAATTGACTCTGACTCATAGTGACTTCTGGCATGACAGAAAACAAAACAAAAAGCAGCAAAACTTTGCCTAGTCCTGTGCCATCTTCTTCACTGTCAGTGAGCCTGAGTCCAGCATTGTGGCCACAGTGTATTTGAGTACCTTTCCACCTTGAGGACGCATCTTCCAGCCCTGTCTTCCATGGTTTTCTATCACGATCTGTGGGTTTTTTGTTTGCTAATGTTTACAACTAGAGCTTTGGCAGTAGTCTTCTTAATCTGTCTTAATGTGGAATTTGCTGAAACCTGTTCAAAATATTAGTGGGAAAGCTTCAGCACCATGGCAACATACAAGCCACCGCAGTATGCCAAACTGACAGATGACTGGTGGCAATGGTACACCATTCAGTAGCAAAAAAGAGGCCCATAACAACAGACCACATATAGATAATATTAAAAAGTATCATTGAATGAGAGAAGCCAAGTACAAAATTATGATTTCATCTAGATAAAATTCAAAGACAAGCAAAATGAATTCAGGAAAATAGAAATCAGATAACTGTGCCTCTGGAGTAGAAGGGAGGGGGGTACTGGGTTGACTGAGCAGGGTCCAAGGGAAATGTAATGGATGAGGTCAATGTTGTACACGTTTGGTTGCATGAACGAATACAATAGTCAAAACTCACCTAATTGAACACTTAAGATCTGTACACTTTCTTTTTTGTGTCACTGCCTTCTGCTCCTTTTGTATCACTAGCCAATGCTGCTCCTGAGAGCCGCTGCTGGATTTGAACCACCAAGTCTGCAGGCCACAGGCCCCGCACACAACCACTTATGACACCGGGGCTCAGCCATGGATATGTGCACTTTATGCATAAAATTATAGTTCAATAAAATGGTTATTGAATAGATTTTTAAAAAATATGATGGTTTACCCCTTCCTTCCCAGTTCATATTTACCAGGGGCTGTCATCTGTGAACCAGATGCACCATCTTAGTGCATTATCAGGGGCTTTTACCATGCAGTCTGTTTCAGTCTGTTTCATGCAGATAGTTTTCAATGATTCCATGAACCCCTGGAAATTGAATGAGCAATTTTGCTTGTATATGTGTATGTTTGACCCCCACCCCTGCCACTGTCCCTGTGGGAACAGCTTCATAGCGATCATCATATTCTCCAAAAGGTCTGTGACCCAAACATTTAGAACAGAACCTCTGCATCAGATAGCTCAAACAGAATGTACCAAATAATATAAGTAGTTAAATATGAAAAAATGACACACTGTTCCCCTGTTCAAGGAACCGAGCCTCTAACAGTATGCAGAGTACAACTTGCAGATGTCAGTGGGCTTCAAGAGACCAGCAAAAATGAGGCTAACCTTCCGGCTTGAAAAATAGGATCAAGTTCTGATAAAAATAGCAGGCAGATACAGTGTGCCACAAAAGAACTTTAAATTAGATTGATAGTGGGGTGGGGGGAGCTGGCTCTTCATGGTATCACTCTTTAAAATATTGAAATTAGATTAACATACTAGGAGTAACAGTGAAGATTCTACTTTAGAAAAATGAATGGTTTTCTCTTGACAGGAAGAAACAATAATCAGAGTCGATGCTAACAGAATTGTATGGGGTTCAGGTTCAGCTTTGCCAATGTTTGACAAAAGAAGACAATTTTGATTGACTCTGTTAAAGGCAATTTTCATACACTGAGTTTTGAGAGTTGGTTGTTCACTTAGTCCCCGACTTCAGGGACACAGTAAAGCATTCAATTGATGTCACAGGTATAAATGCCTGTTTTGATGTGGGTTACTACAAGAGCATCTGAGAACCTTGGTTTTCTTTTATTTGACTGTGGACAGGTTTCTGCGGTCTGTTTTGTCCGATATGTCTTGAGTGTGACATCGCCAGGCATTATGAAGAGTGTCTTTGTTGGCCATTGTTGCCTGGGTCCTCCTTTGCACTGAGAATTGGCACCAGAGAGAGACATAAAATACGGGTAAGTGTGTTTGGAAGATCTCTGTGAGTCCGGATGTCTCCCACCCATGTGATATCCCCCTAACAGGGGGTGTGAGAGGAAGCTTAAAGTACCATACTTGGTATTGTAGTGGTTATGCATTGGACTGCAGTCACATGGTCAGCAGCCGTGGACTTTCTATTCCTGTCAACAGCTACAGTCTTGGAAACCCTTCAGGGGTCCCTGAGAGTCAGCAGCAGTGAGTTCGGATTGTATTTTCCTTAAAGACTTGGGGGAGAGAAATGGAAGATGTTTCTGATCTAATTCATTACCAGGAAATACTGCATAACGCAATTGCCGTAGTGTGAAAGGTTTTCCCAGGGAACCTATGATGATGGAGACGGTTGGACCATGGTTGCTGGCTCAGCCCCTTGGCCACAGTGCAGTTGATGAAGAGTGAGGCGTGGGGGCAACTCCTGTTAGTCTGACTCCTAGAGCAACCCACATTCTTTTTGACCTATAGAAATACAACTGCTCTTCTGTCTTTCGAAGGAGCCCTGGTGGTGTCATTGTTATGCGTTGGCCGACTCACTGCAAGGTCAGCGGTTCAAAACCGCCAGCAGCCCCTGGAGAGAAGGATGAGGCCTTGTAGTCCCAGAAGGAGTTGCGGTATCGAACACCGACAGGGGGCAGTCCTACCCTGTTCATAAGGCTGCTGTGCGTCGGCATTGACTTGATGGTGGCAAGTTTGGTTCGGTGAGCCCGTCTCTCTGACAGAATTCACCCAAACTTGGAGGTTATATTTGGAACGGCCTGACACTGTGGCATATACAGCATTTACTTTGGGGGGTTTCCTGGGGAATCCATCAAAGACCCAGACATTCAATTTCAAGCACAGCTTGGACTGAAGTACAGGGGGCAGGGAAGAGACAGTGTATGCACATTGTAATATGGCTTAGTAAAATAGGTCCATCTTCACGTATTTCCATGGCACGAGCCCTTAAGGTTTCATTTATTTATTTTTATGATTTTTTGGGGGGGGGGCATCACTGCCTTCTGTTGGGAGTGGGAGGCCCAGCCTTGCTGCTGCTGGATTTGAACCGAGGTTTTATTTTTTTAAAATGAAAATTTTATGTAAAAGTTATATATATATATATATATCAAATATATATATATATATAATACATTTGTGTATGTTTTGGTGAAAGCTCACATAGTAAATGAGGTTCCCAGCTGAAACTGACTGCATAAATTTTTCATTCACATTAGCCACATTTCTCACCAATTGTCAGCATTTCTTTCTGCTGTGCTCTGGTTGTTCAGCTTTCCGGACATGCTCTAGTCTCCTTGGCACCATATCATCTCACTCAAGCTTGATAGTAACACAGTTTTTTAAGTGGAAGAAAGTAAGGCACAGAATCGTGGAACTATTCACATTAGAAGACTAGAGATGTACAAAATTTCACTGGGAGGGTATAGAAGGAGCTGACAGTAGTTTGTCCTGAATCAGGTGACAGAGCGGTGGAGCATGTGCTTTAAAACTTGATGCAATAGTAGTGTGTGAAGTATAGTCAGGCTGAACTGGACTTAAGTGGGTGCAGTTGGCCACATTTAGAGATTTATTTTACTCATAGTCAGTGATCACAGCATGCCTGGCAGGGTGACACTGGGAATGCTGGGGTGGTGGCAGGCAGAGATGGAGTGTGGCTGTGGACAAGTACTTTGATTGTGATTCTCACAGGAAACTTGGCAGGAAGAGTGGGGATTGTACCTGTTGGCCATATTAGTCACTCATATCTTGGGACTTGCAGCTTTTACCAAAGGGGGAACTGAGAGAATATTATCTAGCTTTAGCAAACATGGGTGGTTATTTGATGTGGGTGTGTTCTTATTACCTAGTTCAAATCAATACAAGAAATATAAAAGGTAGGTTTTGAAAAGGGGGTCAAGGAATGGGAAGGGTGTTGGCTGAGAAGTCCATGGTTTCAAACCTGAAACTTAGAGAGAAAGCCCCAAGGGCGTATCTTTGAATGGCGAAGATTGGTTAGAGGTGCAGCTGGTTCGCACTTGGAGCTGTGTTCTGGGGTGCTGACTTGGGGGTGTTCATGGAGCTTGGAGGCAGTGTCAAGGAGGAGTCAGCAGGTCCTATGGCATGAGTCCCTGGATAATGGGAATGAGCTGTAGGTTGGGACAGAACAGGGGCCTGGGTCTCCCCCTAGGGCACTCTGTGTGAGGACTGGCTGGCGGTGCACTGCTGTTGGCCTTTGTCCATCTGCCAGGTGGCCCGGGAACTCAAGATGAGGACCTCCCAAAGCTACGAAGTCTGGGAAGCTCCTTCCATCAAGGATGCCCTGGTTTGAGAGAGCAAGACAATGCCTCCTTGTTCCCCACCTTTCTTGTCCTCTGTACTTTCCTCCCATACTCCCCTCAGTGGAAAATTTTCCTTTCTGCTTTCACTGAAAGAGTGTTAAAATAAATGATTTCCCTTTACGGTGTCCACTGTTGTCATTTTACACCCCTGTCATACAGTCTATTATTTGCCGTGCCAGTCTAGCCATACAAGGAAAATTCTAAAGGTGAATTTTGGGCCCCCACCATCCACCTGGAGTTTGGGAAGGTTGCTTGGTTTTCCAACTTCGTACTGCTGTCCTCTCTTGAGAAAGAATTGTTGGGAGGTGTTCCGAGCCCTCGTGGCACAGTGGGTCACATGTGAGCTGCTCATCCCAACGTTAGCAGTTTGAAACCACCAACTACTCTGAGGGAGAAAGAGGAGACTTTCGACTCTCATCAAGATTTGCAGTCTTGGGGAACCCCAGGGGAAGTTCTGTTCTGTCCTCTCCAGTTACTGTGAGTCAGAACTGACCCGATGGCTGCCCGTTTGGGTTGAATGTCACACTGAGCTATGCTCTCCGCACATCCCAGGGATGGGACAGCGAGTTGTACTTTTACTTCGCACCAACCCTGGGCACGAAATATCACAGAAGCACCTGGGGGCTCACTCCCTGGACCTGTGGTTCAGATGGCATAGAGGTCATTGCCTGCGGTTGGTGCTAATTGTGAACACCTTGTGCCCTTCCTTTAGGCCCCGGGCTCAGAGTCATGGGTCCACCACTGCGTCTTCCACGTGCGAGGAGTCCCCTTGGTTTTGTTCAAGCAGAGGATCAGCACAGCAGAAAGGGGAAGCGATCGGCGGGGACTCCCTCTTCCATTGAAGAGCCCTGCCCTTTTCACTCATTAAAGGGTAACTGTAGGAAAACCTCTGAGCTCTTTTATGCCTCAGTTCCCCCCTCTGGAGTGCTGGCCTCATCGGCTGTGAGGGTTCTGATGAGGGAAGACACTTTGCATGCCCGGACAACTGTAAACAAGACAGGGTGATACACACCATCCTGTCTCACACCGCCCCCCTCACCACCCCCAACCATTACCTTAGAGCTGATTCTCACTCAAGGCCTGTAGTGTAACAGAGGACAATGGGGTTCCCCAGGGTTTTCAAGGCTGCTTTGGGGGAAAGTTGGTTGCCAGGCCTTTTTTCTCAAGGGAGCTGGGTGAACTTGAATCTACAACCTTTCCACAAGCACTAACCATTTGTGTCACCTAGGAACCTGGCAAGCAGTAATGACTGAATAAACCCAAACTATGATCATTCTTATATAGCTGTGTAATATGGATAGTACAGTGTGCAGGTTTTCCATTTGCACTTGTGATACAAGTTTCCTTTTAAGATAAACTTTAGATTAAAATGGTGTTAGACACAGGCTGTGTAAATATATATAGTATGTGTCTTAAAAAAATAGGGGGAAATGAGAAGCTGATACCAAGGGCTCAAGTAGTAAACAAATGTTTTGAAAATGATGAGGGCGACAAATATACAAATGTGCTTGACACAATGGATGGAGGTATGGATTGTGATGAGTTGTACAAGCTCCCAATAAAATGATTTAATTAAAGATTATATGTACATATCCCTCCAGATTCTTTATCTCTCAAATCCAAATAGTGGTTTTGTGAGGCTTAAAAATAAATTAACTTAAAAAAACTGGTGCTACATCAGTCTTAATTAAGTTAATTTAAATAATAGTGGAATACAAGAATAGGGTCAACTTTGTGATGGTGGTAATACTACTTCTATTGATGTGCCCAGGCACTGTTTGAAGCACTCTACATGCTTTAAAACATACAATTCTTAATGAAGAGCTATTTGATCCCCAGATGGATCCTGAGATTCAGAGAGGTTAAGTAACTTGCCCAAGGCCACACAGCTTGTAAGAGATTGTTTCCTAAACACCGACTTAGCAAGCAGAGCAGGCTTCTGCCCAGAGGCATTCTTGTGCCCTCATTGCTGTACACATTAGCGTTTGCTCAATGGTGGAGAACTCAGCCTTGATAGGGTTGAGAGGAGCTGTCATTTAGCCCCGCTCCCTCCTATTCTCACTGAAACTGAGCAATTGCCAAGTTTGACAAAGTGACCTACCCCTCTTGCTCCCAGTCCTCCCGGTTACATGTCCACAGTAGCTGCAAGGAGGTCTTTGCGGAGACGTGAAATATCCAGGATTGATATTAATCTGTGACAAAGTACACTCTTCTCTAAGTCAGCTACTCAAACAAACAAAATAGGTCTGTGGAACAACAATTTTAAATGAAAATAAAAGCAGTTTTATTGTTTCATGCTAAAACACATATCAGGCTTTACAAGCTTACAGGTATTTTTGACTTGAGTAATCTCTCTTCTTTCAAATGGCTGAGCACTGAGCATGAAGACCAGATGGTATTTTGTGCACAGCATTTTGGTGCTGTTTTCTTGGTCAGTGTGGAAGGTTAAAGCCCACCTCTCCCTCAGGGCAGTCTCCCTTTGCACCTCCACTTCTGATTGGTCGTGGCCGTGAAGGGCAAAGTTGGCACTTCCTGAGAACTACAGACTCAAACAAGTAACACGTTAGGTTCTGAAAGCCTTCAGTCTACTCCAGAAACATGGCGTATAAAGCAGAAAGTTGTGAAAACGGATAGTGGAAAACTTCTGCAGGGAGGTTGCTCAACGTGATGATTTTTGACTTCCTAGAAGGGAAGTCCATGGAAAACGAACTTGGCAAAATACGTGCCTCCTTTTCAGGAAAAAGGTTCATCAGGCACCAAATGTTTAAGTCAGAGACAACAACTCTGATAGGGCCCATCCCCTGTGCTCAGCCTTACCCAAAGCTTTCAGTGGGACCAGTCTGGGAATTTCCCAACAGTGAAGGCCCGTTCTGTTTTCCTTCTCATTAGAAAGTTCCTTATAGTTTTTCTTTTTTTTTTTTTTTTCCTTATAGTTTTTCAAGAGGCAAAGAGTGGAACAGATTCCGCTGACCACATGTGAGTCAACAACACCAACATACATGCAACAGCTAGTTCCAAGTAATCCATACACATCATTATAAATTACAAAGCCAGAAAAACAAATGAAAACACAAAACCCTTCAACCCTTTTGATTTTACAGTGGAATATACTAAGGAAATAAGTTGTTGGCTTGGAACTCTAGTAATATGAAACAAAGATATGAAAGGCTTAGAAGTCCTTAAAGGTCCGTTGCCCTATGCAATCCTTTTTTAAATGTGTTTATGTATTTTATATCTAAAGTTGATCTATACAATAGTCCATAATGACTTATACATATACTTTTCTCCATTGTTCACATACACATGAACTCACAAGATTCTCGTTTTGGTCTATTGAAAACACTGAATGTACCAACACAAGGAGAGTCACAGGTGTTTATCATTTCTCAGCTTCTACTTCCATAAAGAGTGCATTTTTCTCCCCTACTATCTTCTCCTGCCTTTCTTGCTCCTTAAACAGTACCCTCTTCTTCCTGACCCAACAGGTGAAGCACCACACATCATGGTGAGCAGTCTACTGTGGGGCACACCTCCGGGCTAGTCTCTTCCAAACACTTCAGTTCCTCCCTGCCATCTCGTATCTTGTGCTCTTCACTTCAACCTGCTTGACAGTTTTTGATCCACGACCACTTGGATTCTCTATGCTGGGACTGACAGGCCAGACAGAAGGGGAGGGGTGTGGAAGGTGTAGATTGGGAAACAGGGTGTTTTTTACTAAGCTGCTGGACTTGGTAATTCTCAATTTGCTTGGCTTATTGTCTAAGCAGATTCAGAGGGCGAAATAAATCCCTGTGAATCTTCCACCACAAGCCATGGAAGGGTCCCAGGGATTTAAAGAACAGTGGCTTCCTGTTGCTCTGATGGTGAGTGGGGGGTGTAGATGTAAAAAGAGGAAAGTTCTTGGAGCTAGCCAGTGGGATGCAATGGTTTCTGGTGACTAAAAGTTGATGCTATTTCCCCCCTCACTTACACAACTTGCCTTTGTACAAGCAGCTTGGTTATCCTTAGCATACTTAACCTGTCCACACCTCATCTATAGGAATCAGAGTCCCTCCAACTCGAGCATTCCATGACTCCCCCCCAGAGAATGAAATCTTGACAACCTAATTATAGGTGGGTTTACGGCCTTATGATAGCAACAGGTCGAGTCCAGAACCTGAAGGGAGCATGTCTACACTCTCTGCTGCTGGGGCTAACAAGAAGCCTGTCCCACTGGTCAGAGAGGAAACAGAACCAGCATCTTGTTAGAGTAATTTAGAGTAGAGGGATGACTGACCGTTGGCAGTACCATCCCTTCCCATGTGTGCAGAGACGTCAACATCAGGTCACTTTTTTGTGTATGGGACAACCATGGTACTTGCCTCCTTTTCCACCCCTTGGCACAGGAAGACTCATACTCTGGTGGTTAGCCAAGAGAAGAATGTGGTTAAGAAGTCAAGATTATTCAGCCAATGAAAAGATTGGTGGGTGCCAGTGTGAGTCCTTTGTGTGACAGGTTCGCTGGAGAAGAAAACAGCTCTGTAACCACAGAATG
Organism: Nesogale talazaci; assembly: GCA_004026705.1. Classification (NCBI taxonomy): domain Eukaryota; kingdom Metazoa; phylum Chordata; class Mammalia; order Afrosoricida; family Tenrecidae; genus Nesogale; species Nesogale talazaci. The sequence continues at coordinate 68,005 of PVJH01003145.1, forward strand.
CAACCCTTGCTGTGTTCCTGGGCTTGGCAGATGTCTTCTCTTGTTACGAACTGGATCGGATGAAAGGATGTTTGGGGCCAAAATTATGACCCCGAATATTAAAATCACGTACATTGTCTTGTGGATGCTGCATTACTGACACAGTGCTTGATAATCGGGGTTGCCTGTGCTTTGGAAAATGAAATTCTCACCGATGTCTTAAGTTCAGGAAGAAAATGATAATATAGGGCTCAGAAAGCTTTTAGGTATGTGTGAATTTCACTTAACTGCGCAATGTCTGTTTCAGCATGGCACAGATAATAGTAAAAATTGTAATGCAAATGATAGGCTTGTAGCTCTTCTACCAGGGGTAGAGTATCGTCTAGTAGCATTTTCTTGAGGTGACTTATGTATGAACAACAACAGAAAAGGATTCGCTGTTCGATCTGCCTTTTATCTCTTTAGGTTGGAATCAGCCTCTCTGTCAGGGTTGCAGTCTGTGGTTTCTTTCCTATCACATCACAGATGCTTCGTGTCTGAGATTTTTGGGGTACCAAGTCCTTATTTCCTGGGTCAGTGTTTCCTAAGGACAGAAAACTTCTGGATCAGAAGGTGTCGGGGGTGGGGGGGGAACAGAGGATGGGGTTGGGATGGAAACATCTAAGGAGGTGGTGGAGGGATAGCAGAGGTTAGGGGAGGGGCGGGGTTGGGGTGAAGACAAGTGGAGATCAGGAGGAAGCCCTGGCCTCTCCAGCTGCATCATCTGAGAGAAGATGACTATGCTGGCGCCTGCATTGAACTGGAGAACCAAGCCAGACATAGAGCTGGAGGGCATTTGACGTCCAGTGTAGGCGCCACGCTGTGAGAAATTAGCAAGATAAAGTGTGGCCTTCACAACAGACATGAACTACAGGCGGGATGGGATCTGAACGAATGTGTCACAGCACACAGCAGGATTCTCACTTGCTTTTCTCCACCCTGGCTCACTCATGCTGTGGGTGAAGGCAGACAGGTGCTCTGCTCTTCCTCCCATCCTACGTTGGAGGCCAGCCAGTTGGTGCTCCTGTAGCACTCCTCATGTCCAAGGACCATCACAAGGTCCATGAATTCTCCATTGAACAGTTTCCATCCAAACACGTGGTTGTTCTTTCTGGGATCCCAGTTGTTGCCAGTTCTTCCCAGGAAGGTCACCAAGGCAGGGTCTGTGAAGGTGAAAAAGAATTCAGAATCTATAATGTGTGAATGCAACATGGGAAGAACTGCAGTTCTTGTAAAAAATGTCAAGCCTGTAAGGCAAGACTACCCCAGAAGGGATGCTGTGTCCTTCATTCGTCATATTAGGGAGGCCCATCACACCCACTTCCCCATTACTGGTGATGCTAATTTAGGGTACTTGGTGAAAGTGGTTTTCTCCCAGGTTTCTATGCTGTAGTGTTACTATTTTTCTCCTTGTGGGGAGTTATTCTGAGACGCTTCAAGCTTTCACCTACTAGTTTTCAAGATTTATTCTTCCCCGAACCAATTAGGCTGCCAAATGGCATTTTTAGAATTCCATCATTCCTTCTAACTTTAGTCCTTGGAATATTACTGTAAGGAAGGGCTTTTCCTTCGCTTCGATTTATTTATTTATATCAGCATAAACTCAGGGAGGCCAGGTTGGCCAGTTTGACTAGAGAAACAAATTCAATAGCACTCACATATGTGGAGGAAAGAGCTTTATATCAAGAAGCTTTATATATTAGGAGAACATTCCAGCCCCATCCAATTCAAGTCCCTAAGTCCAATACTACTCTATAAGGATCTTTTCAGATGCATGAAGTCACATGCAATGATGCAGAATGCTGGAGATCACAAATCAGTGGGTGCAACACTGTATGGATCCAGTGGCAGTGGCTCTGGCAGGTTTCAGGGTGACTCTTCAATAGGAAGGTGAAGGCAGAGAGAGGGGGCAGGTTCCCAGGACCTTGCTCAGGAGAAGGCCATGCCCACAAGGATGCACCATCAGGCTGTGACCTGATTAACAGACTCAGCTCCACCCGTCACTTGTATATATTTCAAGTTGACAGGAAATTCTGCAACTGTAATCATAACAATGAAAGATATCAGATAAGTTTCAGTTGAGATTTATTATGGCCTATGCTGATGAAAATAGCAAGATTATGAAAAAAAATCTCAAAATTAAAGGGATATGACAATTGATGGGGTCCTGTCCTGGTGTGGATCCTAGATTAAAATTTTAATTTTGCCTTTAAAGGACAATCAGGTGGAAAATAGAAAACTTTGAGTAAGGTCTGTAGGCTAGTTCGATAATTGTTGGTTAGGTGCTGTTGAGTTGGTGCTGATTCAAGAGACAATGTGTACAGCAGAGTAAATTGTCCAGTCCTGAATCACCCCCACACTCTCATGTTTGAGCATAGTGTCGCAACCATTGTGCCATCTCATCTTGTCAAGGGTCTTCCTCTTTTTCAATGTTCTTCTTCTTCTTCTTTGACAAGATCAGTGACTGATCTCTTTTAACAGCATGTCCAAAATATGTTGAGAAGAGGTCGAACCCTTTTAGTGTCTAAGGAGCATTCTGACTGTTCTTCCAAGACAGATTTGTTTGTTCTTTTGGCAGTCCATGGTACTTTTAATATTCTTCAAGGGCACTATAATTCAAATGCATGAATTCTTCCTTGGTCTTCCCTGTCAAATGTCCACCTCTCACAAGTACATGAGCTGATTGAAAACCCCATGGGTTTGGCACGTTGCAGTCCTCAAAGTAACCTGGCTTTCAACAATTCAAGAGAGATTTTGGACAACAGATTTATCCGATGCAAAGTATCATTTGAGCTCTTGACTGCCGCTTCCCTGAGCATTGGTTGTGGATCTAAGCAAGATGAAATCCTTGACAACTTTAATCTTGTCTCTGTTTATCAGTGTTATCCATTAGTCCACTTATGCAGATTCTGGTTTGCTTAGTTTATAGCGTTAGAAAAATCCAAAACAATGTCATTGTGTCGCTTTCAATTTATAGAGACCTTCTGGGACAGGGCAGAACTATTTTCAAAGATGAAAAATTCTCTTGATTTTTGGAATTATCCTGCAATTGTGAAAGTGTATATCCCAATTTTTGGGACATATCACTGAAGTGCTTAGGAATGAATGAGCACTTGATTGCAACTTAGTCTCAAATGGTTCATAAAAATTAAACATTTTTGTATTTATTAGATTATTTATATACTTTAAATTGTGATAATATAGTTTTAACATATTATATTATTAAAATAAAATTATGTATTTATGTAACAAGAGAGAAAGGATCAAAACAAATAGTAAAATATTAATACTTGAGACATCTAGCTTAAGGGCACATAGGGATTTTGGTACACTTTTTGCAACTATTCTGTAAATCTAAAATGATGTCCTACATTAAAAAGGTTTCCTGTGAGGTTCCAAATATTTTTATTTTGATTACCAAACTCATTCTGCATCATTTTCACCAACACATATGCAATCAGCATTCTTCCCTCTGTATCTAACCTGTAACAGTTGTCCCTTCCTGCAGCCCCTAGATGCTCTAATGAAAAGTGCAACCAAATCCTCTGGCTGTCTCCAGTCCAGTTAAGGGCAGGTGGTTTGAGTGATTAGAACAAGAACCAGTTATTGCATGGTTGCCCGTGCTTGGCCCTCGGCCCTTTTAAGTACAAATAACATCCAAACCAATCATGCTGCAGGAGGCTGGAAGAAAGCCAAAAAGATGCTGGGGGGCGGGGGGAGGGGGGAAGAGGCTCAGAAAATTTTTGAAAGACTTGCCTTGTCAAAGGCCCAGTTTCAGAGTTTGTTCAAAAACATGTTTCCATGGAAATCTAATCAAACTGAAATAGGTAGGACGGGGGTGGGGGGTGGGGTCTCCATCTCTTGTTTACTTTTTTTTCAGTTAGCGCTTATCTCTTTTCTCCCTAGGCATTCATGTGGATTTAACAGGCAAGTTTTGTATTTGGAGAAAATTCAAGGATGATCACAGACTCCTTCTTTGAAATGTGTGGGGAGTGGAATGGGATAGTCAGAGCTTGTAACTAAAATTTGTGGAAGACACCCAATTCTGGGAGTCCTACTCAAACCACCAGAAGCCCTGATGGTGGAGTGGGTGGCATGTTGGGCTGGTAACCACAAAGTCAGCAGTGTGAATCCACTAGATTCTCCAAGGGAGAAGGCTTAGACAGTCTACTCCTGTTGAGATTTCCAACTTCCAAAACTTTCAGGAGTAGTTTTACTGTCTTATGCAGCCCCTAAGAGTCAGAATTGGTTCCATTGTAGTGGTGGGTGGGGCTCAACCCCTGATTCCTCTAAAGTCACAACTCTGATGCATGGATATGCTCAGGTGGTAGCCCTAGCTTGCAATCCATTAGGCAACCACACCTGAGTTCTTTGGGCCTATGAATGCAATTCAGTAGATGTGTTCCACTTGGCACAGGAATATGAGCTTTTAGGGGCTCCACGGGTCTGCTGTACACCCAGCAGAAGCAGGCATGAGTTCAATGTCTGTGATTTCTAACATGTATTTACTAGCATGTATACACTTGAATAAGAAACCCAAGATTTGAAGTTATGCTGTCTTTGATGTTATGCAGGCCTTTCATTTTGCTATGCACAGAACTTTTAGCCCTTAAAGGACAAAATGCCCATTTTAGGCATATGCTGCCTCTCTTCACTGTGCCTAGGTTGGGGCTAGTGCTGATGCTGGGTCTGTACCTTGGAGATAGGTCAACACGTTAATATTCCAGTGGGCCCAGAGGTGGCCCACTGATTAGATAAGATTGAGATGGGCATTAGCAGCTGGGAGAATGTCCTTTTGAGATGGTAGGCAAGGCTACTTGAGATTAGTACATCTGGATCCCAAGGGAGTGATTGGTTGTTCTTTTAACTACATTTTCTGTGATGTGGCATTTCTGAAAGCAAGTGCAGGGGCATGGAAGTAATACGGAAGTAACTGTCAAGGGAGGGCAGGCTGCCACATTAATCTGACCTTCCAGGTTGTGCTAAATGATGTAGAAAGAACTTCAGCTCTCTAAGATCCACTGACATTTTAATAGGCACCCAAAAAATCCCATCACAGGTAGGAGGTGTGAATTCCCTATGACTGGCATTGTGCAGTTCTGGGTAGAAGCCCTTATTAGTTCTACATGTAGTCCAGGGGTTTAGGATTAGGCAGGTAATAATTCTTTGTTTACGGAGCTCTCAGAAGACAAGTCTATTTGAAGTAGGAAAGCTTGTTGTCTGTGGGAAGGCTTTTGCATCCCATTTTAAACGTGGCTGCAAGTAGTTAGTATAAGCTGGAGCCAGATTGCCTGGCCTTATTTCCAAACTGAGGAGTCCTGGTGGAGGAGGGGGTGCTTAGTGGATAGCGATCCACATGGTCGGCAGTTCAAAAACAACATTAGCTTCTTGGGATAAAGAGTGGGCTTTCTATTTCTGTAAAGAGTTACAGTCTCAAAATTCCACAGGGAGTCACTATGAGTCAGTGACCAGAATAAAGTGACCAGAACTCGATGGCAGTGAGTTTGAGTTATTTCCAAGCCCCACCAATTTCTGGCTGTGTGACCTGCTGAAGAGTTTAACCTTTAGTGAACTGTAAGGGCCAGTGTCTACCTGGAAGACATATTAAGAAGCGATCTTAATAATCTATCCTGAATTATGTTACCTAATCCCTTCCACTGGTCATGGGAGGATGGTTCATTCCCACCTCATGCCACCTGATCCATCCCATCAGCCATGTCCAGGACAACTGGAGATTTAGATGACCCACTCCAAATTGCCCGACACTATTTGTTCCAGAGGCCAAAGCCAGATAACCTATTGACTAACACTACTCCAAAGGACAGGGATGTGACTGCCACATACGATAATGAGGTGCAGAAACTGTGGATCAGGAGGTCAGTTATTAGGTTGGAATAAGGAACAATTGAGATGCAAGAATACGGACCAAAGGGAGAGCAGGATAGGAAGGTGTGGTGAGCCAATGGGGTACTGCTGCCTGGCCACTATAAAACCCAATGCCATACTTTGAGACACTGTCAGCTTCTTCAAATCATGAGGAGACCTGCTTTGTGAGTGAAGTATACTTTGCTTATTAAATCTGTGCTACACTTATGGTCTGGTCTTAATGTCCTGAGTGTGTGGCTCCCTGTGTTGTGGTGGCAAGACTACTCAGAAGAAGCTTGGTAGTCTTTCTCCAAGGAAGAAAGGCCAGGAGACACCAACTTCCAACACATAGCAATCTTGTTAGGAGAGCCATGCTAGTGTTGGGGAACAGAAGTGGAGTATAGGGACATCATTTGCCTCCCTGCTCACTCCAGTTGGCAACTCCCTCTTGGCAGGGAAAAAGTGGATTACTCTGTTCTTGAATTGTTCATTTCACAAATAGTTATTTTATGCTTCACATGTTCGGCAAATGAATAAATGTTGCTACTTGGAAAACAGACCATGTAGTGTCTTGACACGTTGTGAGTGCTCCTGCTCCTGGGGCCATGCTTTTGAATCTCAGTTCTGCTGCCGCCTTCTCTGGTCACTTTACCTGAAGCAGCTCACACCCTCAGTCCACCTCTGCCTCACCTCTCTGTTTCCTTGTCCACTTGTCTTAGAGAAATCCCACTCCCGTTGAATTGTTTACCAGTTTCCTCCTTTCAGAAGGCAGGGATCTGGTCTCTGCTGCTACAGGTGTATCTCAGCTGTACGGACAATACCTGCCCCACAGTACGTGCTCCATGTCTATTTGTTGACTGAAGACAAATGAATGCATGAATGCCGTTAGTGGATTTACACCGAGAGAGACAACGTCCTGTGCCTTTAAATGGAGTGAGAGTGAGAAAGACCTTTGGCCTGGGGCAGTGTCCAGTCCAGCAGGGGTTTAACTAATCAGCACATGCATTTTCCGAATTACAAAATGTGCCAGGGACATTTAATTTCTGTTAATTGGCTGCAAAGAGGAGGGATTGTTATTGAAATCACCAGCCAGCTGGAAGCATGTTCGTGTCAGACCTATTTGCAAATCAAAATGGACATTTCATAAACCCTGTCAACCTTTTGAAGCTGCAAATCACCAGAGGGGTAAAAATGGTGTGCCCACTGGCTGCCCTGAACCTGAAGCAGTCTGGCAGCTGATGGGAAGGTGAAGTGGGAGGAAAGAAGAGCCGGTGAGTGCTGTGGCATCACACGCATTGTTAAAATGTGTGGTGGACGGCCTCAAACCTTATCTGACAGGCAATGAGTACACAGAAGCCAACCTTTCTGGTCAGAAGTTCCTCACTATGACTTTTTTTTCTGAGTCTCAGTTGCCTGATCTGGAGACACAGGACAATAGTACTTCACTTCTGGGATGCCTAAGAGGATTAACTAAGACCATGCATGTCAAAGATAATAATAGTTAACATTACAGAACCTCTTGATCTGCTGGGCAGGTGCTAATCACTTTATGTGGACGATCTCACTTAGTTCCCAGTAAACCACACAAAGGAAGCACAACTGGTTCTCACTCATAGCCGCCCCATGAACCCGAGAACTAACCAGTATTGGGTCCTGTGACCTGATAATCAGACCCCTATTTTAGCTCATTCTCATAGCCACTGTGTCAATCCATCTCATTGAAGGTCTTCACAGGGGTTAAATACAGGTAAATAACCCTTGGTGACACAGCTAGGAAATGTGGAGTCAGAATGTGAGCCCAGGTCCTTTGACTCCAGTGTGTTCTTCATTTGCTGTAACTAACTGCCCCTGTAAGGAAATAGCGCAGGGCCTAGCATTTAATATGTATCCAAATGCATGGCGGGGTATGATTCTGGTCTTAAAGCTAGCATTTCTGTGCTCACCTGTACCCTGCCCTCCTAAGCCTTTGTCAGGCTGCAGACTCTGGCAACAGCCATCACTCCAAAGTCTCACTTTTTGCTTGGGCTCCTGGACTACCTGTGGCTCTTAACCCTCCCTCCCACCTTATGAAATGTCCACCATGGAATGCACTTTTTGAAAGGATGAAAAATATCAAGGTAGTCCACTTGGTCACAGAGCCAGCAAGTGGTGAGGCCAGGATATGGAACGGTGGAGCCTGAAGTCTTTCCACATCACAGTCCTCCATGGCACTCCTCTTCCTGAACCGCTTCTCCTTGGAGCACTTCCGGAACACCCAAGCACCACTTCAGTGGTTGCTTTCCAATCTTATTCTGTTATTTATTGTGCTTTGTTTTTTGCCTCCGTGTGCATGTGCTTTGTTTTGCCTTTGTTGTTTATCTTCTTCTCGGTCAATTTGAAGGAACTACAGCGTCGCAGTGGTTAAGGTCTAGGCTTCTAACTGAAAGGTTGTCAGCCTGAACGGACAGCTAGGGCTCTGCTGAAAAAACCCTTGGCAATCTCTCCGGTAGAGATTAAAGTCTAGAAAATCGCAGTCAGCGGATGTAATCGGGCAGGTCTATGATGTCCTCTGGAGTTGCTCTGAGTCAGAATTGACTCCCGGGTGCCTAATCCTAACACTATCCACCTGTTGCTCAATGTACCCACACTGTGCTCAGAGTCATTCGAACAGTCTCTTTGGGGGTAGACCTTGAGGGTACAGCATTTGGCTATAGAATTCTTTTTAATTTTGCTGAGAATCCACTTTGCAAATCACGAAAACAAACTGAGGCCTAGGGAGGTGTAGTATGAGAAGCCCTGATGGTGCTGTGAGTTAGGCCTTGGGCTGTTAACTGCAGGGTCAGAGGTTCAAACCCACTGACTTCTTAGAGCAGGAGAAAGAGGAGGCTTTCTGCTCCCATAAAGAAGTATGGTCTTGGAAACCTTAGAGAGAGAGTCACTGTGTCTCGGAATCCATTCAGTGGCAGTGAGTTTGGGTTTAGGAAGGAGGTACACAACTAGTAAGGAACAAAATTGGGGGAAAAAATGAAAAGGTGATTTGGCTCCCAAACACATCATCCTAGTTCTTATATTGCCTCTCCATACCTTATAAGGTTTGAGTCGATTTGGAACATGGCTCATATAGCTACCCCCATCTGGTCTTCTTTTGGAGGTCCCCATAATGAAGAAAGCCTGAGCTCCCAAATTTGCCAAAATCTAAAAACAACTTAAACTTAAAAAAAGAACTCAGCTTATAAATAGAAGGTGCAGAATGGAATATTTGGAGCTGTGGTTGTTATCTAAAATTAGCCTTCCTTTCAAAACAGTACACCCCTTCTGACTGTTCTGTTCCCTGTTGTGGAAGCCTGGTGCTATCCTTCTTTCTTTAAAAAAACACTTTTATCAGGGGCTTTTACATCTATTATCACAATCCACACATTCATCCAGTGGGTCAAGCACATTTGCACATATGCTACCATCATCCTTTTCAAAGCATTCTCTTCCCACTTGAGCCCCTGATATCAGCAACCTATTTATTCCCCTTCCCATCCCACCTTTCATCATGAACCCTTGATAAGTTATAGATTATTATTTTCATATCTTACATCATTCTTCATTGCCCCCTACCTACTTTTCTGTTATTGGCCCCCCTGGGAGGGGGTCATAGGTGGATCCTTGTGATTGATTCTCCCTTTCTCCCCGGACCCTCCCCTAATCCTACTGGCATCTCTACTCTCATTCTTACTTTAGCCCTTTGGCCGTGAGTGACATGCCCTCTTCAAGCAATGCAGTTCTCCAGATTTCTCCTTGACAGAGAAGTCAAACATCTCCTCAGGGAACTTCAGGGAGGAGCAGAGGAGCAGGAAACGAGGTCTAACTCTTGGAAGGCTATATTGACTTGGATTTCTCTTTGGTCCCTCAAACCATTTTAGATGCCCCCTGATAACTAGATACCTGCAAGCTTTATTGTTGCATGTGAGGTTCCCTGGAGTGCAACTAATGCCCACAATCCTCTGGGACGGTCAGAGAGCTGTTATTTTCATGGGAAGGATGCTAGGAGGGCCTTTGGCCTCCAGGACATGTGACCTACAGCGATCAAATCCTGACGTCACAAATGACCCTCATCAGGTCACTTGGGCACACGAGCAAGACTCCAACAGCATTCACTGAGGATGTACAATACAGCCTTTGCAAAGGTTTTTGCCTTTTTCTCCTTGTGTCTTGGCTGGTTTCCCTTTAGTCTGGACCAGGCTGTAGCTCTTGTCCACCTAGCAGTGACCCTATTTGCATAATGAGCTTGCATCTGTGGGTGAGTGCCTGCCCCCAAAGCAATTGCCTTTGAACTTTGGATAAACACTAGCATGGAACATTGGAAGCTGTCAGCTCGCTGAGCCCCCTTGTTCCCACAGAGAAGATGAAAGTAGGGGTCATTTAGGAAATAGTATCCCCCTTCTTCTGGGACTCTGCTCTGTGTTGTTTAGAGCGAGGACAGGCAAAACCAGAACTAATCTCAGGAAGAGAGGGCGATCTGGGGAATGCAAAACGATGACTGTGTTTGATGTCAATGATGCAGAACCATGCTGCAGACGGCGGCTCCTTGTCAGTCGCTCGCCTGTCAGGTCGCCCTTGTAGCTGGGCTAGATTTGGTTTTTGGATCTCTCTGTGCAGAACACGCTTGGTCGTCTTTCTTCCCAGTCCTCCTTGGACTGCAAGGCTTTAGGCTGCAGTTTTCCCCTGGGTGGGCTTCCATGCTCTGACCCCCCCCCTCCAGCTCGCCCCACCCTCACAGGAGCTCATCCTCATGTACTGGGCTCCCCGACCTCAATCGCGCGCTGTGCGTGTTCGCACATTTGCCTTCAGAGGAGCACCTGGTGGCTTCACGAGCGTCGTTGGGTTTAGAGTTCGGGGGTCTCTTCCATTTGACCCTCGGAGCCTTCATGCCAATCTCTCAAATGGGATGAAAGCAGGGGCTCCCAGTAGAGGAGGATTAGCTGACATAACGGGGGCAAAGCGCTTGGCACCCAGTAACTGCTTCAATGACCAGTGACCATCTTAGTTAGAGATACAGTCGGAAACACGTTTTTCTCTATTCTCCCTCCATCTGAAAGGGATCGTGTGGTCTCTGACAAGGAATGGAAGCATCTGCAGTCTCAGTTTTCTCGTGTGCAGCGCGGGGCCTGCACATCTCACATGGTTCTCAGCAGGCTTGGTAACTGCAGTAAAATCTATGTCAGTCTGATGAACCAGTCAGGGTGCAGTGTAGCAACGATGGAACATACAACTTTCCTCCAGTTCTTCAATGCTTCTTTCCGGCCTCCATGATCAAGATCTGAATTCTACCTTACAAATCCAGTTAGACCAGAGGATGTGCACTGGTACAGATAGGAACCGGAAACATGGAGAGTCCAGGACAGATGATCCCTTCAGGACCAGTGTTGAGAGTGGTGGTACTGGAGGGTGGAGGGGAGGTGGAGTAGAAAGGGGAAACCAATTACAAGGATCTACATATATAACCTCCTCCCTAGGGGTACGGACAACAGGGAAGTGGGTGAAGGGAGACATCAGACAATGTACAATATGACAAAATAATGATAAGTCATAACTTATCAAGGGCTCCTGAGGGAGGGGGGTAGGGAGGGAAGGAAAAAACCAATGAGCTGATACCAGGGCTTAAGTAGAAAGCAAATGTCTTGAGAATGATGAAGACGACAAGTGTACAAATGTGTTTGACATACAATGGATGGATGTATGGATTGTGATGAATTCCATGAGCCCCCAATAAAATGATTTAAAAAATCAGTCTCCGTCTCTAATTTAGAGGTGTTTCTGTATGTTCACTAAGCCAAAGAGCCAGGCAAGGCACCTCCAGGACCTGTTTGCCTCTTCAGAAGCAACAAGGACTCCCCAAACAGCTCTATGTGGAAGCAGTCTTATAAAAGTCCTTCAAAACCAGAACCTTTCTAAGCAAACATGCTGGTGCATTAAAGTCTCAGTTCCCAGCCGCTACAAATCACAGGCTTACAATGCCAGTGACAGATACCAGCTGGGAGCTCACACATTCAGGCACGTTAACTCTGGCCTCAGGTCACCCTTTTGGCTTTGACTAGTGTTGCCATGAGTCAAAACCGACTCCCTAGCAACTAACGACATGTGTACACAGGACCTCTACAGGCTGTCCCAAGAATTCCAGATAGCACACAATTTAGAGAGCATAATTAGCACCATATTCAAGATGTGAGGGGAGCAGAGGTGGGGGGAAATGGAAGGGGATTAGAAGAGGTAAACGGTAAATTCCAATGCTATTAATAATAATGATTATAGAGATATATACTTATTTTGCAATTTTATAAGATGATACCCTGGCCCTCCCTGAGTGTTGTGTGTTTTTCATATTTTAGGGAGTTGGGCTGCCTTTCTGCCTTTGTACATAGTGAAGTGCATATTGTTATGATTAGGTACCATGAGTCAGCTGACCCACAGCAAGTGTAAGCTCAACAGAAGAAACACGCCCCCGTCCTGTGCTGTCCCCACAATTGTGCCACGTGTGAGTCCATGGTTGCAGCCACGGTGTTAATCCATTTCGTGGAGGGCCGCCTTCTCTTTTCCTGCCCTTCCACCTTATGGAACACGATGTCCTTCTCCAGGAACTGGCCTCTCCTGACAGCGAGTTTCAACAGGAAGGGCCTTCAACAAGTACATGGAAAAATTGCATTATCATTGTATCTTGTTTTCTCACCAACATTTTGAAGCCTCTTTGTTGACTTCATAGGATGAAACCTTTAATCATTAAGAGTAGAGAAAGGCAGAAAGGCACCCCAGCCCCCTAAAACAGGGGTCCTCAAACTACGGCCCACAGGCCACATGTGGCCCACCGAGGACATTTATCTGAACCCACTGTGTGTTTTTGCCCCCACCTCTGGCCTGCTTTAGCAGCTAACTCATCCTGGGCCCCGGGTGAATTTGTTCATTGTTTGTTTGTTTTATTTTTAACTATAGTCTGGCTCTCCAACGGTCTGAGGGACAGTGAACTGGCCCCCTATCTAAAAAG
>PVJH01003145.1:80993-149329 GCA_004026705.1 Nesogale talazaci
CTGAAAGGCTTCCTGGGACATCTTGTTTCACTCTGACCAGGACATAATGTGATGCCCTGGCAAACAGCTTGATCTTTTCACATTTCTTTCTTTCAAGCGAAAAATGCTCACACGACTCGCTGCAAAGATTGCTTGAGATATGATGCCTGTTTTGGTCCTGCCTGCCCAGCACACTCCCTAAATAGCTGCCTTCAGGATCACCTGAGAGGCAGTAGCAATTGTTAGTATTCTCTTCTAGCCAAAAGCCATTCCTCTCAGGATGGAAGTGAGAGATGTGGCAGTGGCAGTGGCAATCGATGACCTTGCACTTGGTACCAGCTGGAGACTCTTGACAGAGTTTTGCAGTCCTGTCGGCCCCGATGCTCACAGCCCAGGGAGCGTGTGTGTCTGACCTGGGTGGTCAGAGGTAGGTGAGAGGGTGAGAACGGAGGCCTGCTCACCTTGTTCAAACAAAGGGCTTCCATGCCTGCCAAATGAATGCCAAAGGGGCTGGAAAGCCAAAGGGCAGTGCTTGTGCCAACAGAAGTGTTAGCCGACCAGGGTAGTCTAGTGACTATGCAACTGCTCTTCCTTGCAGTCAGTTCCTGCCCTCGGCCAACAGCCTGGCGAATGAAGTTGTCAAAGCTGGAACATGACCAGCACGGGGGACTGGGGAAGTGCTGGGCTGAAAGGAAGGTGCGCCCTGAGTGCTGGCTCCAGCAGGGTAGCAGTCAAGACATTCTGCAGCCAAGTTGGGCTAGGCACTAGCCAATGGGAATGAAGAAGGTTCTGATGTCTGGAGGTCTCCATTGAATTGTGCCCTAACGGTTAGCAGCTGCATGGTACAGTATCTGAGCATAGGGAGAGGTCTCGAGGAGCTGAGAGCATCCCCAGTCCCTCTCAGTAGAGGCATATTTCAGTATCTTAACCCCTGTTGAATGGCATCTCTGCTGTACGGTCTGAGTGGGTGGACTAGATTCTCGGACTTCCTATGTGTCAGAGTCACCTGAAGAACTTGTCGGGAGCAAAGAGGTTCATTCTTCCTCTCATAATGACCAAGTGAGGCTCTCCTGGGCTCACCACACCCACGACACCTGAGTGTCCTTCATCAGCTGATTTCTAAGGGCCCTTCCAGTTTGAATTTTCAAGGCACTTCGGAGATGCCTTTGAGAGATGGAGTGCAGCACACAGCATCCAAGGGGAATGGACCCAATTCAAGGGGAAGCCTGTGCATGAGTGAAGCAGGCCCTCAGGGCATTGAACTGAGCTAGCCCAGGCCCAGGCCCACTGGGTTGCTGTTGCCCAGGAGTGCAGGCCTGGTGTGCACAGATCTGACTTTTCAGAAGCTGGAAGTCAGTGGGTTTTCTAAGTCAGTTCTGCAGCTTGCCCAGACACAGGGAGAAGGGATGTTACAGTCTGTAGGACTAGAAGCGTCCATGGAGACAGACCTGGGGATCTGCTTTTGAAAGGTCACAGACCTGAGGACACCGCAGAACAGTGGATACACACACACACACACACACACACACACACACATGAGGTCACCATGAGCCAAAATCTGCTTGATGGCAACTAACAACAACAACAACAACAACAATAAAATAAGGGCTTGATGAGGGCAGAAGTGCACCTCATCCTAATGAGGAGAGAGAGACAAGGCCAGAGTGAGGGGATAAATGCTGCTTAAGGAGGCCAGTCCCTCAAGCAGGGTCTGCAGATTCTGGCTACAGACAAGGGGAGGGACGTGCTAGGATTGACCCTCATTTTCCAGTTTTCCCCACGCAGGTGCTAGTCACCTCCACACCCCCATATCATTCAAGACTCACCTCCAGCACCTTTATGAGTCCTAAAATATCAAAGTGTGGTTGCAGAGCAGGGTTCCGCAATCTTCCTAAGAACTGCCCAATTTTTAGCTGAAGGGAGAGTCCCACAGGGTGGAATTTTCTCTTCAGACTCGTGGTGATGGTGCTCTCATGGGGATGCTTGGAACAGTTCACAAAGGAGTGGACTGTGTACTTACTCCAAGAGAAGTTGCCTTCATTACTGCTATTTAAATTCCAACTTCCCAAGAGTCCTGTGGTGCAATTGGGTAAGCATTGGGCTGACAACCAAAAGGTTGGTGGTTCAAGCCTGCCAGTTGCTCCATAAAAATATGAGGCTGTCTGCTACAGATTGACTGGACGGTAATGGGCTTGGTTAGGGTTTTGCTCAAGTTCCCTTGTTTTTATTTATCTTTTCTAATTTTGAAGATAATTATTCCATGCTTAAAGTTAATTTCAAAGTAAACCTATGTATTTCTGAAGTAGTATAAAATTTTTTTCCATTGTTATCCCATCTGCATTAGTTTAGAAAATATTATTACTCTACCTTACAGTTAGATAAAATTTTCCCTAAAAAGAAAAGTCCTGCTTAACACAATGGACGTATGGATTATTGTAAGAACTGTAAGAACCCCCAATAAAATGATTTAAAAAAGAAAGGTCTTAACAGTTAGTCATGTCTCTACTTTCACTAGCCACCTAAACTAACGTGAGATTTTTGCAGGATTCAAGACAAGCACTAAGAGACTGTGACCAAATTAAAAGCTAATATGTGTGTACACATTTCTTATGATTTATAGATGTTAAAACTGATCGTCATCAAGTTCTTTTGTTTAAGCTACCACCACCTAACTTGAAATACCCTTTTTTCTTCCACCTCATTTATCTAACACTGAATTGACCTTTGAGACACTACTTAGACTATGCTATGACCTCCAATGCTAGACTGACTGTCTACATTTGATATCCATAGCCCTGGGCATGCTCTTGTTTCAGCACCTCTCATCTGGAATGACAACTGCCTGTTTCATTATAAACACGCCTGTCTGACCTTGGTGAAGCGTTTCCTATGTGCCTCTTTAAACTGCTTTGTAATCTCACCTGACTTAGTCCTTACACTATTACAATGAAGCTGAAATTATAATCAGGCCTATGTAAGTGGATGGAGCTCAGAGAGGTTAAATCATTTGCTTCATGCCATGTGACTGGAAGGAGTCTCAGGGTTGTTAGAACTTCCTCAGGGTTAAAGCAGAGCCCACATCTCTAACCATTATACTATGCTGCCTCCAGCAATCTGAAGTCAGCTTGGTGAAGTCAAGGATAGTTTCTTGGTTCACACTGCATCATTCAAGATGGACTTTGAAATCAACTAGACTGGGCCTAAACCCTGGCTCTGCCACTGTCTGGTGAAGCGTTTCAGCCTTGGTTTTCTTGTTACTGTAATGAGGAGTGATATGAGAGGGCTTGGCAAGTTCAGGGAATGATTCCATTATCGCTTAACACCATTTCCACGAACTTTTGGAAGTCCCCTCATACATGCTTTGTAAAATTAAAATTCAACCCTCACTGATAGCGAGTCGACTGGTGGGGATTAAATGATAGGATGGATTTATCACCCTGATTGTAGTGCCTCCAAAAACGCCCTGCCATCCAGTCCATGCTGACTCACAGTGATCCCAAAGGATGGGGCGGAACACCTCTGTGAACTCTCTAAAGGGGGAGAAAGCCCCATCTTTCCCCCACGGGGATGCTGGTGGTTTCAAACTGCTGACCTTGTGGCTAGAACCCCACTATGCCAAATGCTCAACACATGTTGACTAAACACGGAAAACGGCACACTGCCCCTCTCAAGTTCTCAGAAGACTAGAGAGACTGGTTTGGTTTGGGAAAGAAGGAGTCTGATGTTGGGCATGGGGACTAGATTGAGTGGAGTCAGGTGGCAAAGTCAGTTGGTCTTTTCTAAAAGTTTCCTTAGAGACAACCAACCAGGGAACGGCAGTTGCCTTTGATTTGGAAGAATCCACTATCATCTCCATTATACTCAATTGTCCTGCTTATCAACCTAAGAATGAAAAAATAACCAAACCCCTTCATACTGAGGCACAGATTAAATATTTGGTTGGCTCATGTTGCCCCATATCTGGTACTCTATGTATAGCGATATTGCTAAACTCATCAAGATTTCTCTTTTGGAACAAATTGAAGCATAGGCAAGTATATTTTGACAGAGGACACTGTGATTTTTTCCCTTGTGATCTCATTTTCCCATATGGAGTTTCCCATTTAGCTCAGTGAGTCATGGAGAGGGACACATTGATTGTGTGAACTAGACATGGGTCACTGTGACAAGCCAGCACCAGAACCACATGCTTCCCTGTTGGCTCTACCAGCAACAAAGTTCGGATGGATGTGCAGTAAATACACCTTGGCAGGATTATGGTTTTACTTTTATTCTACCAAAGTCTGGAAATGTCTGGGCAATTTGTTTTGGATTGTGTGGGTCAGTATGTAAAAGATATATGCTATTAATCCCAGAATCCTCAAGAACTTCCCAGGAGAAGGTGTTTTTCCTTTATAGACCAACCTTTACTTTTTAATGGCTTTAGCAGCAAGTGCACTTATGCATTGAAGTGTCCACATCGATGAGTATGCAATAAATGTTAAATGACAACAATTAAGTTTAATGAGAATTAATGGGTTGTTGTCGTACAGCATGGCCCCTGGATGCTTTCTCCCATTTGATGACCATGCTCTCCCTGGCTGGCTCTGTCCACTTCAGTGGGTTCAAACTAGTGGGCTTATTCGTTTTGCCCTCTTCTCCATTGTGTGCTCTGTGTTTTCCTTTCCCCAATAAGAATCAGGACAATGTCCCATCTCCTTTGATATGTGATAGTTGTTTCTCTCCAATGTCATTGTTCTTTTTCATCCCCCTGCATGTTTCGTTTCCCGCTAGTCTTGTCTCTGCAACCTCCTTTCCAATCCAACATCCTTTGTCCAGTCTCTTTCATAACATGCCTTGGGCCACTATGTTCTTATTGACATTGCTACCATATCCTGCAAGTTGGTGAAATGAAGACTCTTCCCCCAAAGAGAAGAAAGACCGGGTTCTCATCTCCCCTAAATAGTTGCAATCTGGAAAACTCACAGGTGGGTGCTGTGAGTCAGCATTGACTCCATGGCAGTGAATTAAAGAGAAGAAAAAGAAAGTGGAGAAAATGAGGACAATACCAATGATATATGTCTCAAACCAGATCCCACACAAGGACGCTTTCCAAAATTTTATGTGCTTTCTTGGGAAATTCAGACTACAGAATCAGGATGAGCTAATTGTCTATAACACTATACAGAAAGAGTTGTTGTGACACAGGGGATAAAGGTTTTTCTGCTATCTGAAAGATTTGTAGCTTGAAGCCATCAGTAGCTTCATGGGAGACAGATGTGGCAGCCCGCTTCTAAAGATTAATGGCCTACAGACTAGTTTTCCTCTGTCTTCCAGAGTTGCTATGGGTTGGAATTGGTTCAGTGGCCGTGGTTTGGTTTGGGTCTAGTAGCCTTATCTGTCATGTAGGATTGTCAACGGATGGAGAGATGTAAAGTATGGCGTGCTTCTGATATTCGGCAGTCAGCTTTTTCTCTGGTTGTGCTAGGCACACACAGAGATCTGGCTTCCCTTTGGCTTCACAGGGTGTGTAGGTGTCACTCTTTGTCAGAATGGATTCAGTGGCAGTGAGTTTGGTTTGGCTTGAATTTTCAGAATGTTCAAAGTATTTATTTCTCAAGCACAACCCTCATACAACCCCCCAAAATTAAGCTTCCTAAAACAAAATCCAATGCCATCAAGTTGATTCTGACTTACAGTGATTCTGTAAGTTAGAGTGGAACTGTCCCAAATGGAAACAAATTGTCACATCTTTGTGTCTTGGAGCAGTTGATGGGTTTGAACCATCAGCTTTTCAGTTATCTGCCAAGCATTTTAATCATGATGTCGCCAGGCTTCCTTCACACTCCTCCACTACTCACTCTCGCCCAAAAAAGGTTCCCCCCCCCCACCAAAAAAAAGGTTCTCCCTTTTATGATTGAGGAAAAAACAAGTGTCATGTATTCAGGCCCAAGAAAATGACAGAAGCTGCCTTAGTGCTTGTAGGGAATATGGTGATGAGGTCAACAATGCAATGCCAACAATCCAACCATGTAACACTCATGGATGAAGCCCCTTTTAGGACACAGACAATCTACATAAAACTACACACCCCACACTGGGAAACTCATGGGCAGGACGCTCCCCCACTCAATGATTTGGGCAGGGGGCCCTGTTGCATGGCATCATCATGTCTGGAAGTCCCCCCCATACCCCCCCACCCCCCGCTCCAGGCTTGGGATACCAGCTCCCACTTCGTCTTTCCTGGAGGGGAGCAGGAACAGGCAGAACAAGGCCCCATGCTCAAGACCCCGAAGAAAAGCAGAATACCCACAGAGGAGGCAGACTCTCTTTAAATGCAATTCACCTCTTTCGGGCTTACGAACAGCCACCGGAGATTCACTTGCTGGGAAACGAGATCTGAGTGGTGGAGGCAGCAGGCACGGGGGTCACGACTTTGCCCAAAGTTGACTTTCTCCGGAGGTCTGTCTGCTGCCCCGACTGGCAACCGCTTCGGTGGGCGAATAGGATGGTCATCTCTGGGCTGAAGAAGGTTGCTTCTGGCTGGGATCCTTTGGGGGTGGCTGCCTGGTCAGGCTTTCCATAGGTGGGATGGGAGTTGTGATGTTTGGTGGGAGGCGGGCTATAATTTTGAAATCTCACGGTTTTCACTTGCTGTAAGAGAGAAACAAAGGGGCGGATGAGGTGAGAGAACTTCCCTCTAAGACTTGGTTCTGGCTGATTTTCCACTCGTGCCCTGAAATGAAATTCATTTATATTATTTCAGCAAAGAGTTAGGTGCTCAACAGAGTGGTTCCTATGAATCTGACAGCGTGTTCGGTGCTGTGGATCCAAGAGTAAGTGAAGCTGTCCTGACAGACAGACCGACACTTTCAGCAAGTGCTACAATTGGGAATGTATAACATGCTATGTGGAAGGAGGAGTCAGCTCATGTGGGACTGTAGGGCAGTCAGAGAAAACTTCCCAGAGGTAGCGCTGTTTAAATAGCCATGATTATTAAACTGAAAAAGGATTAGGAATTATCTAGGATAAGTGGGGTAGGCAACCACCTGGGTAGGCAACCCAAGGCAAGCAGATATTATCCCTTCCAGAAACTAATAGAAGTTCACTTCTCTTCTCTCCTCCATGTGTCTGTCTTGAGGGCTTCTCTAATGACTTCACTGAGAACTTTTCATCGTGGCCTTATAAGCCCCCAGAAGCATCGTCTGCAAACTGTACACCTGCTGGCTGAATTTAGCCTGCAGAGTGTTTCATAAAAATTGAATTAAAAATCAGGATTTAATATCCCTCATTAAAAAAATGGAAAGCTCTGGCAGTCCTGGGCTATGCCTCGTGATATCAACCATGGGCTGAATCTGAGAACATTTTCTCCTTTCTGTGACAGGCATGGGCTCCCATTTGTCCTAAACTTTCACCTCTTCTTCTTCTCCTTCTTCCAGCCTGTGATTCACTTGCCTGACTCTTTCCATTATGTCCTTTGGTTCACAGGGTTTTAATACAGTGCACTGTCACACTGCTTCAAGATGCCTCCTGCCCTTTAAAATTGAACCCTAGTGTGCCTCTTTGAACATTTAAGTTGATACATATCTAACCCTTTGTGAGGCCCTTTGAGAGTGGCTGGCTGGTCCCTCGCATGTATATTTAAGTTATATATGTGTAAATATAATATATATGTAAGTTATATATATGTGTGTATACTTATATACATATGTAACTAATAGGTGTATACACTTAAAATTTACTGTGGTGAATCATGTGTAACAAAGTATTTCCATTGACCGTCACCCTTCAGACTGAGGTCTGGACACTTACAAAGCAAATAAAGTTTGAGGGATATCTCTAGAATAGAGATAATAGAAATAATGGAGGCTTGGAATTGACAGTTGAGGCTTGCAAAAAAGAATTATTTGAAGACTGTATTTCAGAGTAAGAATACCCACCATTTACATCACTCAACACTCCCCTCCCCCCACCAGCCCAAAGACCTTTCCCTACAAGATTATAGCTTAGTATGAAGAACATACATTTTTGCCTTAGATTTGAATTCTCCCTCACCCGTGTATGTTCATCTGTGTAGTCGTGGGTAATGGACTGGAACACTCTGTGCCTCCATGTCCTTTTAGAACGGGAGGATGTGAATCTTAACATCTGCTTCAGGGGGCTGCTCAGCTAGAGATGGACAGTGCTCAGCGTGGTGCCTGTACGTCACCCCTAGTCAGTAAACATCAAACAAACAGGAAGAGAACGTGTTCTCTGTCCACGTAGGGGCAAGTTGTTGTTGGTGGTGGTGTGCTGTGAGGGAACGACGGAGCAGAGGTAATGGTGGGGGTGGGGGTGGTGACGATGGCCAATGAACTGAAAAATCAGGATGAGCCTCACTTCATTTGTTAAAGCTACTTCCCACCATTTCTCTTGCTTCCAGCACATTATTGAGAACACATGTTTGTTTATTTGTACCTAGTAGCATGCCCCCTAGTCAGAAAAAAGTCCAGACTTGAAGAACAGAAGGCGGCTCTGGCTCTGAACACTACTATAAAGTCAACACCAATCATTAGAGTCATTGTAACTCAGTGTTACAGCTTTGATAAGTTACTGAAAGTCCCTGTGTCTCAGTTGTGTGTGTGCGTGTGTGCCTGTGTGTGTTCACACGTGTATGTTTAATAGACTGGGTGTGTGAAGCCTCATGTGAGCCCTATACACAGCTGATCTCATTAACTCTCCAATTGCAACTACTACAGACCTATGAGGTATTAAATAACTTTATGCCCATTTTTAGGAAATAAAGAGCTTCGAAAAGATGAGGGCCATGAGGCTGAGCCCTGGTGGCTGGTGGCGTAGTGGTTGTGCGGGGGACTGTGGCCCACTGGGATGAATGTTCAAATCCAGCAGCAGCTCCACAGGAGCAAAGGTTGGGCCTCGCCCTCCCACCACCAGAGGGCAGTGATGCTCCCCCCCCAAAAAAAACCCCAACCCAACAAAAAAAAAGATGAAGGGCATGGGACAAAGCCTGTCAGCTAGCAAGCGGCAGAGCTGAAATCCATAACCTGATTGCATGGTGCCAAATCCATGTTCTTCCAAAACCTCCTTGGGTCTAGAGAGCAATGTGTATTTCTCCATCAAGTAAACTCAGCAACCCACCTAGGGAGGGGTCCACGGTGCAGCCTGTGCTGGGATGGCCCAGACTGCACGCTTTGGCTCGGTGCCACAAACAGGTCTGGGGACACCGCAGGAAACCGCCCTGGCTCCCCAAACACACAGGTGAGGCTCAGAAAAGGCAGTTTCCCAAGTGCCACCCGCCCCTACCTTTTCGGAGCCGTTTCGGGAGTTTTCTGGCTTCACGAGGATGGATGGTGGCGCTGACGCGGGTGGCTTGGGTGGAGGCTCGCTCTTGACCGGGATCTCCTTGCCTTCCATGATAAGGGAGCCGGCGGCCGAGGGGATGCGGCTGTCGTGGCCTCTGCTGGTGCACAGTGGGGCAGGCTCCCCGGTGGGCGCAGTCTTGGGCCCCAGCTCCACCACCATGGCTGAGGGAGGGGAGGGGACCCCCGGCGGCTGGTACAACTGGAACTGCTGCGGCCGCACGACCATGGTCGGGCTGCGACGGAGAGAGCCCACCACCAGGGTGGGGATGCCCGACGGAATGGGCCTCTGCAGGGACCCATCTGCGGGAATGAGGCAAGGAGGGCTCAGTCAAGGCCGTGGCCACAGGTGGGTTGAGGCTGGCTAAGCTGTAGAGTCCTGTCCTGTTAGCCCGGAATAGTTAAAGTGCTTTCTCACTGGGGCCGCACTCAGGTTCTCTTGCGGGCTTTCAGAGGTGACCTTATGCTTTTCTGAGTGTTGTTTGCTGATGCTGGCAGCAAGTGACTGGTAAGCTGAATGCTGGGGAGGTGATGGGTGTCAGAAGGTAAGCAGAAAGTAAATGACTCACACACACACACACACACACACACACACACACACCTTCTACTCTTGCCCTCCACACCTTAAGCTGGAGAATGAAGTGGAAAAGAGAGAGAGAGACAGAGACAGAGAGAGAGAGCTCCCCAAGGAGAAAAGAAAACAGAGACACGCAAACCAATAAGGAACCAAGAGACAGAATCAAACAGAACACAGAAACTGAGAAACAGGAGAGAGACCACTGAGAAGTCCCAGAGGGAGAGGAAGAGAGGTGACTGAGTAGTGAATTGTTGATGCAAATTCGAACAGAAGCCAGCGAGGCCTGGCGGTAGAATCACATTTTGTCTGTGGATGGAGGGGAGAGTACAAGACAGTGGACTTAGGGGAATGCTGACACTAGATCCAGGGGAAACCAGAGAGCAGTGAACTCAGAATGGTTACTGCAGGACTCAGTCTCTGTGTGTTTGAGCTTAGCAGTCTCTTAAGATAAGATGTGGAATCACACTGACTCCCAGGGAACCCTGGGTAAGTGGGCCAAGCCACCACCCTTCCTCTCCGTTTCCCCCTGTGTGTAAATGGCAGATAGTGACAGCATGCCCACTTCACAGGCCTGTGGGGAGGGCTGCACGATGTGATGTGTGCAGACATTAAGACAGAGGCTGCAACACCATCCAATGTAAAGGATAAACCCAGCTGTCACTGAGTGGATTCAGATTCATGGTGATCCCAGGTGTATCAGAAGTGAACTGAACGCCACAGGGTTTTCAATGACTGATTTTGGGGGACGCATTTTTAAATGCACCTCTGGGTGGACTTGAGCATCAAGTCTTTGCTTAGAAGCTGAGTGCATGAACTGTTTGGGTAAAGGAAAACCAAGCCCCCTCCCCTCCAATGGATTGCCAATGGACTGCCACCAAATCAGTTCAGACTCATCGCAATCCTGGAGGACAGGGTAGAACTGTCCCTGGGAGTTTCTGAGACTGTGACCCTTTACAGGCGTAGAAGGCCTCATCCTTTTCCCAAGGAGCTGACTGGGGGTTTCGAATTGATAACCTTGTGGTGGGTGGTCCAATATGTAACCACTAAGCCACCACAGCATACCTAAAAATACAAAGTGCAGGAGTTTGTCCTTTCCCTGAGATTTTTTTTTTTTGCTTTCTCTCTCTCTCTCTTTTTTAAAACTGAGATGATCTTCTTCACTCTGTTGATCATGGGTCATGAAGGTGACCTGCAGAGTCAGAAGTTTTCTGCACTCTAGGAAGTGTGGGAATCCTCCAGAGAGCTACGTGGGTCTGTTCTACATCAGGATCTACCAGCACTTAGACAGTAGAGATGACACTCCAGACAGAGACTTTGGTCCTTAGTGATACTGCACAGACATGCCCTGGAATCACCGTCATTTGTGTCCAGCATAAAGGGTCCGAGCCAAGGTCACTCTCCGCACTGTGACTCTTCATCCTCATACTGGATGTGGACATGACAAGCAGAACCCTCACTGAACACAGTCGGCGAGTGCAGCTGCTGCGAGCGAGTCAGTCACCATTTACACAAGGCTGACCTTTCCGTTCAGACATTTATTTTCCCACTGACAGCCCTGTGAGCTGCCCACAGTCAATTCTCCTGTCACTTCTCTTCACTCCGTGAAGACGGATAGCCTGACCAGCTTCACCTTGGGAAAAGAGAGAAAAGGGAAACCTCCGGGACTTGAAAAGTCAGAGCAGCACTCGGCTGCCATGTGCATATGTAGGCTCCGACAGACAGAAGCAAAACTGGATTTACGCTCTGTCTGCTTCCCAAGAGGTTTAATGCTTTCTTGTGCCCTGCATACACAGCGTGGTGATCAAAGCTCTTAGTCAAGATTTATGCAAAGGCTGAGAAATAGAGTATGAAGTGGGCACAGTCGCCAGCGAGATAGGACCCTCTGCAGTCATAGGTGGTAGGGATGGAGTGTGACCCTTCCAACATGCAGTGCCCACTCTGGATGGGTCCTGGGGTGGTCTGCTTACTTACAGTAGCAATGATAATGCTAGGAAAAGAGCCAGAAAGTTAAACTCACTGCCACGGAGTGGATTCCCTCTCCTAGTGATCTCTAAGTGACAGAGTAGACTCGCTCCTGTGGGTTTCCAAGATTGTAAGTCTTTATGGGAGGAGGAAGCCTCAGCTTTCTCCTCTGGAGTAGATGGTGATTTCCAATGCCGACCTTGGGCTTAGCAACCTGAAGCGTAGCCCGATACACCACTAGGGTGTATGGAACCATGAAACATCGAGTCCCAGGATGGCTAAAAAAACGAAGGGCTTGGACGCTAGCTCAAAGGTTGTGGTTCTGATTTACCCAGGGGTCCCTTGAAAGAGAGGCCTGCAGATCTGCTTCTGGAAGGCCACAGCTTGAAAACCATATGGCGTAGGTTCTAGTCTGTACACACGAGGGGTTCTATCTGCCAGCACTGACTTAGGGGCAACTGAAAACAACAAGAGCAAAACCAGCATGTTTTGAAAATGTGGTAAGTGCTAACGCTATGCCATCAAGTTTATGTGGGTCATTTTATTAAACCCATACACTCTCCCAATGAGGTCTTATTTTTATCTCCATTTTTACACAATAGAAAGCGGAAGATGAAAGTGGGGTGATAGTTGCTTTTGTTGCTGAGAGAAGTTTGGTGGTAGTTGTGGTGGTGCTGGTGGAGGGGAGTCAAGAGGATGTAAAGGGAGAAGAGGGACACAAGGGTGAGTGGAGTTTAGAGTCAAGAATAAGGGGGTTGTTGATTAAAATGCTCATCAGATGGAAACATTGAGAAAGGGTGCTGCTGGTGTATTTATTCCATTTTTCTTGGGAAATATTCTTGTGTGGAATACTGTCCCACAAGCTCCTCTAGGGCTTTGACTGTCTTAAGGCATTTTCACATTATTATTCTTATTTATTTAAGATATAAAGAAAGGCTTACAGAGCACAGTTTAAATTGGGGACACAGAATACATCACTTTTCTTGGCTCTTTCTCTTCTGGAGAAATCTGAGAATATAGAGCATTACTGTTTTGCAGGACTATATGTTTCAAACACTTTTTGCAACCCTTGAGAATGAAATCCTCTGTAGAATCTCTGTATGATGAATAAGAGATAAAAACTTGGCTCTTAAAATAGGTCTACATGTAATTGATATGTGTCCTGCGTGTAAAAGCTAAAGCAAGGTCAGAGCTGTGCAGAGAATATGATAACATACATTTATATATGGAAGAGAAAGAATTTGGGATCTATCAGGATATGAGAGAAACTTGTAGGAAATATATTTATTCTGTGCATGTATTAGTTAAATGACAAAGAGGAGTTTAGGGACTTGAGTTTGTCTGCTTCCTTCAATCAAACAGCTCACCACTTGAACATTGCAAAGCGCCGCTGTAGAGGTACCTCATGTAGTCAAGATTCTTGTTCATGAGTAAAGCGCTGTCTACCCCAAGGTCAGGCTCCACCCCCTCTTAGATCCAGGCACGTACCTCTTTGCCACCACTTACTCTTTCTCATGCTGCTCCGCCCTTTCCGAAGAGACCCCTGGCCTACAGTTCCCGGGCTGGCTGTGCTCCTCAGAGGGTTGACTATGGCTGTAGGCACAAAGACGGTTTTGAAGGGACGATTTTGCCGGGGATCACCTTCAGAAATACTCCCTTGGGAGGACACAGAGGAGGTGGATAATGTCCATGTGGCGTAGAGACCAGGGCTCCGGGATTCTGGAAAGCTAGATGTCTTTCTGGTGTTCAAATTTTTTTTAAAGAGAAGAAATAGAAGAAGAAAGTATTCAGTTAAGCATCTTAATGGAAAACAAAATAAAACACTATAAGCTCCCAACCACATAGTAAATGTGTGGCGGCTTCTAACCTTCCTAAACACAGGGTTAATAAGTAGACCCCATCTTGATAACTTTGTGGCTATAGTGAGGGGAGAGAGAGTGTGTCAATTTTGCCAGACCCTAGTAGAACTAATAGACTTGAATTTTGCCATCTTTCACTACAGCTCTGATCTGCATCCTTTCAGCCTTTGAGGTTGAAGCTTTCATTATGTGTGTGTGTGTGTGTGTGTGTGTGTGCTCATCTTGCTTTATAGTATCTATTTCTTATTTCTTAAGTGTCTTTCACAAGAGATTCTGTACCCTTTGAGGGCACAGATTTTTTATCCTCTGTGCACTGCACATATGTATTGCACTCGGTACTGAGAATAGTAATTTAAGTTAACCCATATTGAGCACTTATTGGATACAAGGCATTGGCCATGTGCTTTGCCGATATGAGCTCATTGGTTCATCACAAAAGTCTTTTGAAAATAGGTCCTCTTAGCATAACTATTTAAAAAAAGTAAAATAACAACAGCTCCCTTTCTAGTTACTTGTTCAAGCAAAGTGTTGGACTTTGGATGCAAACCTAGTTACTTGTTCAAGCAAAGTGTTGGACTTTGGATGCAAACCTAAGTTTAGGATGGCGCTCTGCAGCATCTATACTCTTAATACCTTGGTGGCTAATATTAGAACATTTTTCTACAGATGCTACAGCTCTCTCCAACTACACAAACTAAACACCTGGCAGGCAGGAAGTACATCTGCTAGACCCTGATTATTTAGTCTTTGTGGTTTTCAAGAAAATATTAAGATTTTATAAAACAGCACTCCTTTGTTCATTATTTCTAGTCAAGGGACAACTTTCTGAACTCTATGGGGAGTGGCCTGATCATTTGACAGGCCCTTTCATGAATCCCATCCCAACACCACGTTTCCTACAAATTAGTCCATCCATCAACTTGTCATTCTCCTGATTAAATAACCTCGGCTCATTCCCTGGGAAGTACTAGCTCAACAAAGGTCCTAGCCCAGAGATGATCCTCATGACTATCTTCTTGCCAAGGCCTCCAGGCTTTCCTTCAGATAATCTCTTCTCTTTCTTTCTTTTTGTTAAGAATAAAACAAAAAAGTGTAATCAATATGTAGTTTAATAATCAATGAGTCTTATATGAATATAGTTTAGCATCTTTTAACTGTGGTCAAGATTGTCCAAAAAGTGTATACAAGTAAATGCCTTAGGAACTAACTGATGATTGAGGCAGTGGGACTTCTAATCACTCTGCCTCTATTCAGTAAAGAGAGGTGGCGCTGCCCATCAGGAAGAGATGGAGCCATGTTCAGGAAATAAGAGCTTGGCCAACCCCTCTGCCCTTGAGTCTATTCTAACTCATAGTGGTTCTACAGAATTATTCCTGAGGGTTTTAGAGACTGTAATTTTTTTGATTATCTTATGGGGAGCTCATACGGTTCTCATCACAATCCATCCATACATCTTGTCAAGCATAATTTTATATTTGTTGCATCATCATTTTCAAAACATTTTGTTTCTACTTGAGTTCTTAGTATCAGTTCCTCTTTTTTCCCCTCCCTCCCTCACAAACCCTTGACAATTTATAAACTATTACTTTTTCCATCTCTTACACTGACTGATGTTTCCCTTCACCCACTTTTCTGTTGTCCATCCCCCTGGGAAGGGGTTACATGTAGATCACTGTGATTGGTTTCCCTTTTCTACCCCCACCTTACCCTTACGCTTACCCTTCTGGTATCACTACTCTAATTATTGTTCTTGCGGGGTTTATCTGTCTGGGATTCCCTGTGTTTCCAGCTCTTATCTGTACCCATGTATATGCTCTGGTTGGTCCTGCTGGACTTGTAGGATAGAATTGGGGTGATGATAGTTGGGTGGGAGAGTGGAGGTGGGGGGAAGGAAACATTAAAGAATTAGAGGAAGAGGCTGTAAATCTTTATGGGAGCAGTCAGCTTCATTTTTCTCCTGCAAAGCAGCTGGTGAGTGGTTGGTGGGTTCGAACTGCAGACCTTGTGGTTAGCAGCTAAAGGCATTGTCCACAACACTGCCAGGATTCCTTGATGGCTGGGCAGTAGAAAGAATTTCCCAGCACAGGTTTCCAGGGCAGAGTGCAGCATCGAGATGTTGGATGGTACAAAATGAATCAGCAAGAAGATAGATTTCAGAATTATATGCTGCTGTAGTAGTAGCAGCAGCAGCTGTGGTAACAGCTTACAGTTAATTAGACCCAAGATAGCCTTATTCCATTGGTTCCTTCTCTGAATGACTGTTTATAGACCGAGTCATGACCTCTC
Source organism: Nesogale talazaci (assembly GCA_004026705.1). Classification (NCBI taxonomy): domain Eukaryota; kingdom Metazoa; phylum Chordata; class Mammalia; order Afrosoricida; family Tenrecidae; genus Nesogale; species Nesogale talazaci. The sequence goes on from PVJH01003145.1 coordinate 96,995, forward strand.
ATTTTTCTAAGTCCTACAGTGGGCCAAGTTCCAGAAACTCCTAAATCCCCAAACCGCACCCTCTATGTCCTTTAGCACAAAGCTCAGCACTTACCCAACAATTTCTGCTAACATCAAAGCACTCTGCTAACAGATATTAATGAATCCCCACAACACCCCAGACTGGCAGACATTAACCTTGTTTTTCCAGATGGGAAGACGAAAGACATTCTGGGCTTCTGTGGGAGGCATGGATATTGCTGCTGCTTTGCTCCATTGCATCTGGTTTGAGTGTACAGATAGATCTAGTTCTCTCCTGACTGGGTTATGATTCTTAAGAGCTGGCTTGATATTTGGAAGAGACATTTTAAACAGCAATTCTATTGTGACCATCCTTGGCAGCAACCTTGTGGCAAGAAGAAAAGTTGAGCCTTGAAAATACTGATATAGTTCCGTGTACAGTGTTTAGGTTAGAAGTGGCCTGTTTGTCATTTCTGTCCATCCTTTGGATTCTGGGTGGTCGTATGTGTCATTAAAAGTTTGGGTTGCAAGAAGGAGAAACTATTCTGGCTAGTAAGGCAGCAGAGGAAGGCAGGAAGTAGAGAAAGAGCTTGGATGTGGCTTGTAGAAGCTCCTAGAGAGCTTAGCAGCAGAAATCACCTGCCCGGAAGCGTCTGATCAGATGTTACCACTTGAATTTTGGTTACAAATAGCCATCAACTTTGTCTACTTCCTCTCCATCCAGATTGGCTTACCTTGTTCCTTAGCTTTGGTGCTGGGTTGAAGAAAGAAGACTTGGTTTCTCTAGCCTCTGAAAGAGAGGAATATTTTGTCTCCTACCAAGACTACAGGTGACAGAGGAAACCCAGGAGGATAGAGTCCTATTAAGAAAGGGATCGGTTGCTGTCAAGCACTGGACAAGTGCTCTGCACAGCAGGATTCCATGGATGTTTCCAGAGATAGGGAAGAGTATCAAGATGGAAGAGACCACAAGGAAGAGTGGTCAGCAACAGTGGGCAATTTGGTGTCACCTTCTAGCATGTAGTCATTCTAGTCTCCAGGGCTGGAGCTCTGAATAGTATAGTAGCCGTTGCTTCTTGAGCGTTAAAAGGCTTGCATGCAGAATCTTAAATCTGGCAGAGCCCTGGTGGCCTAGTGGTTGTGTGTGGGACTGCGGCCCACAGGGTTGACAGTTCAAATCCAGCAGCAGCCCTCCAGGAGCAAGGCTGGGCTTCCTACTCCCACCAGGGCAGTGACACACACACACAAAATCTAAAACCTTAACTTTGGCATTTGGCCTACAGTTCAACTCCGTAACTATGACTGGTTCACTTCATTCAGGAATTATGCTGATGTTAAGTGCAAAGGTTGAGACACTCAGAGAGCTCATCCATTCATCTCCTAGCTGAACAAGAATGGTCCCTCGATTCCAAAGAGAAGGTGAAAACTTTGGGAAACAGAGAAACACATCAAGCAAACAACAACAAAATCCCCACTCAAACATATAGAACCAAACAGCAGAAAGGAGCCTGACACATTTTGTCCAGCCCACTCAATCCTAGAACCTAGCCGGGTAAGGCAGCAGAAACTCAGTTGACAAAGGACAGCATTATTCAGCCCTGAGAAATGGGAGAAACTGACCTTCCCACAGTGGAAAAAATGGTTGTGCACAAGGATGAGCTGCACCCAGTTAGACAAATTGGGTATATGTCATCCACATTCAAGATTAGGAGGATGGAACTTTTTTTGCACCAGGCAAACCATCAAAGAATGTAAACAAGCACTGGAAAACCATGGATTTTCTGGACCTAATAAGTCTCAGGAGGATAAACTCTGACAGCAGTTTGTTCTGATTAGGGATACTAACTCCTATAAGCAAGGACGCCTCTCACCATTAGGAGTACCTCAATTTACACGTATGTTCCGGTTTCTATGGGCTGAGGAAAGTGAGGATTCAATGGAATCAATGATGCTGAAGCGTCCATGATTTGACATGCGCTTCTGTGTGAGAAAGGGTTGCTTCTTCAGCTCAATCTCAAAAACACAGTAAATGTACCCAGGGAGAAAGTTAATGAGAAAAGAAAGTGTTAGAATCCTGGGACAGAATCCTACATGTATTCTGGTTAGGATGATCCATGTCCTGGTTTTCCCAGGAGAGTTTGTTTACACCTACTCTTCTAGTACATGAAGAGTGGCCCCAATTTAGCTCCAAAATGTCCTAGTTTGGATGATAAGTGACATTTTCCTTTATCTTAATGATTCTTTGACGGTTTCATCAGGTTTTGCATTAAGGGCATGATACATTAGTAAATCCTGGGTCTTAGATACCTAGGAATGTTAATATGAAATAAAAATGTTAAGCTAGAATAGGTGTCCCCCTTGCTCCTGTCATTTCTGGACCTTTTTCTCTGACCCCACAATACTTTCCAACTTTGACTCTTATACCATCAGACACTACTGCCCACCCTCCTCCAGGTTGTAGTTCAGCATTTACCGTCTAGATATCTTCCCTCATTCATCGACGTTTTTAGCTACTGGTTGACTGCCATTCTCCAAATACAACTGATCCTCGTGTGATGACTTCATCTCATCTGAAAACTTCACATACCACCCCATGCCCAGACCGCCCTTCTAAATGGCAAACCCAACTTCTTACAATCATCCTTGAAACTGGCACTTCAGACTTATCCTGCCCTAGCAAAACTTTTCATTTCCTCCAACCTCCAAACAAGCTCCTTTTATTGTTTACTTCTCCATCTCAGTAAAAGGCTAGTGATCTGCTGGTGATTTGGGGCAGAACCCTGGACTCACTTTTTTTCCCTTAGTCTTTCAGATCTGATATTTGATATGTCAGAAAATCCTGTTGACTTGACCTTCCTGAGGGAAGATTCAGAGCCTAGCCACTTCTTCCTGCCTCCATGGCTCCAACATCCTGGTTCAAACCATCATTTAATAGCTTCTCATTTTGCCTATTTTCTCACTTTTCTCTCTACATTGTATTCTCAACACAGCTATTAGAGTGATTCTGGTTAAAACATAAGATAGGTCATATCATTCTTCATCTCAAAAATTCTCCATTGGTATAAAAGCCAATTTCTCCATTATAACCCCCAAATTCTATCTGTTAAAGCCATCTCCTATTCCCACTCTGATCTCATCTTTGACGGAATTTCCCTCCCTTGCTCTCCTTCAATCCTGCTGATCACTGTGACAGACAACTTTGACCTGACAGTCTTTGTTCTCACTGTTCCTTTGGCATAGAATTCTTTTCTTCCAGATTCCCACATGGCTCAACTCCTCATTTTCTTCATTTTTCCTTCTAATCCATAATGTCATCCCCAAACAACTTAATCTGTAACTTTTAACCATTTTCACACATTCAACCCCCCTTTCCTATTTTATTTCCTCCTTAGTCCACATCATTATGATACCATGCATTTTGGTATTCTAGCTTTCTGTTTCTCCCACCAGACTGTAAGTTTTGGTGGGCAGGGATTCTTATTTTGTTCATTGGTATTTTTCAGTGTCCACAAAGGTGTCTGACACATAGCTAGTGCTCAGTTAATGTTTGCTGAAGGAGTGAGCTATTTCAAGCATCAGTTATAGACACTCTTAGGTTGTCCTTCGGAGATTTTGCAACTTTTAACAAATTTCAAGAACCTCAACTTTCTGCCCTGTGTGGAAACCTCTTTGTGAAACCCTGGATCTACCCGGACCTTGCCTGTATTCTTCCTGGATAGGGAGTTCACCTTCTCACCAGTCAATCAGTGTGGGGAGATCTACAGGTTAGAAAAGCAGGCTTTTATTGAATCTACATCTTGTCTTCTAAGTACTATCCACTGGTCCATGTTCTACCACTTCCTGGAACAAACTTATGCCAAGATTTATATAGTCTCTCATTATCCCATTGATCTTGACTTCTGTAGGCTACACAGCCCCTAGTTTCTTCACTGGTTTATCCCACGAGGCAGTGTGCTGTCTCCTCACCATGCTGGCTGCCCTCGTCTGGATGCAGTGCCCCACCTAACTGGAGGTCCCGCAAACTGGACAGTGACTCCTGTGCTGACCCTGACAGACTACAATGGGACCACCCCTTTCTTTGGAGTTGTGAGTTTCCTTGGGGGTATGTCATAAAGACACCATTGGATGCATAGTGATGGACTCACTGCCTGTGGCAGGTTTCACTAGGCTAATAGGGATGGAGGTTGAAAAGCTTATGGAGGCGTTGGGCTTGTGTGTGCACTTGTGGTCATGAAGTGAGATGGCTGGGCACACTGTGGGCCCGTGAAATGGCTAGGTACCATATGGACAGGATGGAAAAGGTGAGGAACTGTGAGAAGAAGATCTGCAGGGGATCAGGCATTGCTTTTGAGTGTGGATGGATTAGTCAGGGTCTGCGCCCATGGAAAATGCCTAGCTGCCTTTCACACTGAGACGGTTCCCAGCATGCTCTGGGAGGTCCATGGATCTTCATAACCTTTTCCCACTACACCCCTAGATGGAGTGTCAAGATGGAGGGCGCAAAATGGGGGTTCGTGCAACAAGAAACCTAACACTTAATTCCTGAAAGTCAGTTTCCTCATCAGTTTCCCCATCGACTTTCTAAGATTTGGGGGCATAGTCAAAGAGTTAAAAGGCACGAAAGGGCTTGTAACTTGTGCAAATCTATACTGTGTTCTTTATTAAAAGTTAAGTGTTAGGCAGGTCTGAGGGCACAGGATGGTTTTGGCTCACACTCTGACAGTCTTGAGTTCTCCATCAATTCCATCCTCAGATAAACCCTGGCCTACAATGCCCCAACTTTCAGATTTGGAGATCGAGGACGCACCTGAAAATGGGGATGACATAGTTGTTTGGGAAGACACCAACTCGCCCCGTGACTAAGGAGATGCCCCTGAGCCAGCCGTCTTGGAACTTCCCCAGGACCCTGATGCCTTCTCCCTTCTGCAGGTCCAGCTCATCGGGCCCATGGGCGGAGTAGGAGTGCAGGGCGACAAACCTGGGTGACAGAGGGATCCTGGTGAAGGAAGCAGGCGAGCCTGCCCAAGAAGCTCCCCCTGTTAGAGTGGAAGGAGATAGACCCTCGTAGAGTTGAGGGTGATGGAACCCAGACCCAGTGGCCCAGAGGCTCCCAATGGAAACTTTTAACATCATTGCTTCCATGATAATGAAGGCATATACAAGGGGCTTTGCCTGGCGAAAAGTCTCTTTATCTGCACCTCCTTCTGCACCATGAGGTACATAGCGAACATAGCTGAGGCCAACGTTGGCATTTCAATCATAAGTGTCAGAATAGAGAAAGGAGTTGGCTACCTGCAATGGAGCCAAGTCTCAACCCTGGACGAAATGGCTCAGATTTTGTGACTCTTCATCTGGTCTTGACCAGCAAGGTTCAGGGAAATGAGAGTCAGAGTAGAAGCCACACTCATCTACTCCCTCCTCAGAGAATGGGGGCAAGTCGGCATAAAGGAGGCAGGGAAGGGGACATTGGGAAGTGGACTTATGAAATGACAAACATATCCTCAGGCTAGACCACGGGTTTTCCCAAAGTCCATGTGGGAATTATGCAAGTAACAGCCATGGATGAGTTTGGGCGGGGGTAGGGGTGGTGGTGGTGGGTTGGGGAGTGGACAAAGTAGGAGATGTGAGATTATCTTCGTAATAGTATTAAAATGAACCCTTATTGATTTATCATGTTTGGGGACAGGGGTGGTGGTGTGCCAGAAGATGGCCTTGGGCTAGACTTCCAGAAGGCTCTAAAGGCTGACACTGGAATGTTTGATCAAGGGGGCTGCCGGCGCAGTTGTTACCTGCAGGTCTCGCTCCCACCCCATTCTACTCGCGGCAACCCCCCTGTCCCCCCTAACTATTTCCTCTGATTACTAAAGGAAGATCTATTTATGACTCCAAACTTTGACTCTAGAAGAAGATAAATTTTCTTAGTGTCTAATCTTCTTGTGAGTGTTCGGTATATAACCTTCCAGCTTTTTCTTCTTTGTAAACTAAGGAGATAAGAGGGTGTGGTAAGCTAATTTATGTTCATCACCATTATCTCCCTCAGAGATTGCGCTGGAAGAGGAGTTGTCTTTCTGAGCAGCATATTTTGTAGACAAAGATGGCCCTGTGCCAGAACCAGGAACAGAGGGCGGGTGTTCCACTTACGTGTTAGTCGAGAGGTGCTGCTGAGAGCTGGGCAGACTGACGATGGCTGTGGAATGTCCTGGGGAGGCAGGTACAGGGTGGTAAGTGCTGACCTAAACAGAAATGGAGACAGAAGAGACCGTCAAATAGAACCAGTGAGCCTGGCAGCCTACGGAGCTGCTGCAGAAAGGCCTTGTGCAGCTGGAAACCAAGGGCCATGGCCAACACCCCCATCTATGGTCTGTGGCGGTGGGGAGAGTGAGTGGAGGGGGACTGGCTTATGGATTTTTAAGGGAACAGGCCTGGATAGCAGCCTGCTCAGGTCCTGCCGAGGATGACAATTTTCCAACTTCCAGCCAACCAGGCATCAGCAACTCTTCCTCCTACCCCAGTCCTCTCCCGCCTCCCCGAAGGCTCATCCTCCTCAAAGGAAAATCTACTGTTACAAAGGGATGTTGTTAGCATGTCGCATACACCAGGCAAGTTTAAGTGCTCTTCCAGTATTAACTAAGGCAATCCTTATGTCCCATTTTCAGAGGAGACATTGAATTATAGTGTCAAAAAAATAAAAGAAAAAAGATAACCCAACTAGTACAAAACAAGGAAATTTAAGACCTCTTCTGGCTCCTGAGCTATTTACTGACTACTGTTACTACGACAACACCACACACACACACACACATGCATAAGACAGTGTGCAATAACTTAGAGAAGATGAATCTGACTCACATTTTAGACAGTTGTAAGAGGGAACAGTGGTGACGAAAGATCACAGAAACTGGTAGCTTTTTCAGTCATATGAAAAAAGAGTACGGATAGGCGCTGTCACGTGGATGAATCTTGAAAACATGAAAGCTAGTGAAGAAATGCTTGTCCCAGAAGATCATGTATTAGATGGTTCCATGGGTATGAAGTTTCCAGAATAAGCAGATCTATATAGAGAGAAAGTTTTTTCTTTCTTTCAGAAATTGGAAGAAGGGAAGAGCAAGGGAGTGGTTGCTAAGAGGACATGGTTTTATTCTGAGGTGACAAACATATTCTAAAAGGAACGACAAGGATGGTTACAAATATCTGCTCTTATACTAAAACCATTGAATGGGACACCTCAAACAAGTAGATTGTATAGTATGTGAAATAAAGTTCAATAAAACTGTTAAAAGCAAATAAAACCACTCGGACACTCCCGAGCAGGGATTCTTGCATAGTGTACACGAGCATCCTGAGCTTTGCAATCAGATATCGTCACCTTGGCTCCCTCCAGCAGAGAAGAAAAGGGGTTGGCTTTGGGCTAGATTGTTCATTCCCTATGTCCAGGCCAGGTAAATCCCTGCTGGACTTGGGAGATGTGCCAAGGGAGAGCCTTATTATGTAGACAACTAATCTTATGTTTATGGAGACGGCTGGACTACTGATTAAGCAGGATGAACTTCACATAGTACCCATGACTTTCAGATGTTATGTTTGAGTCAAAAGCCTTCCAATCCACAAACACCATTAGTCAGCTGAGGAGGAGGTAGATGCCAGAATGGAAAGTCATCTCTCTATCCCTACCAGGCTACATTTTACTACTTCTCTGGACCTTTATCTGGGTGTGAGATCTTACCCCTGTGGAACACCAAACCTGGCCAGAAATGAAATCTATGATGGAGTTATTTCAATGTGAGACATGTAAGGAGACAAGATTATCAGACTTTGAGGTGTCCTGGAAGAGAGAAGGGAGAAGGGCGTAGGAAGAAAGGAAGCAAAGGAGGAGAGAGAAGAGGAGATAATGGGAGGCTTGGTAAATAGAGGCAGAAAGTCAGAAATTGGGACCGAGACCACAAAGGAGAAAGGGATCTAGCTGGAGAAAGAAGAAGAAAGGCAGCTAAATTGTCTGGGTGAAACTCTTGTAGTCTTTTAATGTCAAACAACCCAGTAAAAATGGGCAAAAGATACCAGAAGAAAAGACAGGAGCAGGTAGTACGATATGGTTTAATTCACCTTCTATACAATCACCAGAGAAATGAACATAAAAATACTTAGAATGACTAAAATTAAAATAACTGAACATACTAAGTGTTGATGGGAATGTGGAACAACCGGCACTCTCATACACTAGGGATGCCTATGGAAAACGATACGACTATGTTGGAAAACAGGCCAGCCAGTTCTTTTTTTTTTTTTTTTTTTTTATTTTATTTTTTTTTTTCAGTTCTTATACAGTGTATATTCACTTACCACACAACTCAGCCATCTCAATCCCAAGCATTTACCTTGGAGCAATGAAAACATATGTTCACACAAGGACTTGTGCCTGAATGTTGATAACAACTTTAGTCATCTTTAACTACAAACTTGGTTCGACCCAAATGCCCATTAACCGGTGAATGAATAAACAATTTGTAGTCTAACCATACAGTAGAATAGCTTTTGGCAATACATGTGGCAACACAGATGAGTTTCAAAAGCATTATCCTATTTGGAAAAAGCACTACAACGAGGAATAAGTCAGAGCTGACTCGAAGGCACCTCCCAACTACTATGATATGCTAAAGCAAGACACAGAAATTAGAGAGGAGTCGCCAGAGCCTAGGTGTGGAGAGGAGGGGATTGGTTGTAAATGCTTCTAAGAAATCTTTTTTGGGGGTGATGGAAATGCTCCCTATCTTGATTTGAGCAGTGAATTTTACTGTGTGTAATTACAGTTTAATAAAGCTATTAAAGACACAAATCTGAATCTCTTCTCTAGGTGTCAAGAAACAGTCAGGTCTCCAAAGGTTGACTCAACTCGAGGTGTGGAATACGTCGTGGCATGAGATAGGTACAGCTCAACTTGATAGTGACCCTCATGGCAGAAGTAAAGCCCAAATGATTCAAGGCAGAGCTTCACCAAGTAGGATGAAGGGAACAACATAGAAGGATGGATGAGAAGAAAAGTGAGAAAGGTCAATAAAAACCCCCAAGAGAGAAATGCTCAGGGCAAGGGGAGGGCAGAATAAGAAGACTCAGAAGCTCCACCTGGTAGATGAAGACAACCAGAGAGATGGCCCGCTTCTAAAGAGGCCAGTCCCTTCCTGTCCCTAAGGCTGGATGCCAGGTACTCTGTAAGCGAAGCTTCCTGGCATAGGGCTCACAGGGTGGGCTGGATCAAGAAGTGAGTGTGGGCTTTGGGTGGGGGAGGGGTGGAAATTTCTTCTTAAATCTTAAAAAAAAAAAAATTTCCCCTTCTGTTTTGAAGGAAATGACTCATTTGAAGGAAGATTTGATCAGTCTCAGAAGAAGCCAAAGCTATGTAGCCTCTGGGTCTTTTGAAGTCTTTTAGGGCTTGAGCGAGGGAGGAGGATGTGGAGCTTGTCAGAGAGTTCCAGTCAAGCTCTGTCACCTGCCTTCAACCACCCTGGAACCTCTCAGCCATCACAGGAGCCATTTGATTAGGGCTTAGTCACGGGGCCCTGGCACCTAGTGGGACTTGTGATCTGGGGCAAGCGATCTAACGTTGAAGATCTTCATCTGTAAGGTGCAGGCAGTAAAGATATATCCCACATAGAGTTGTCATGGAGATCAAATAAAATATGCCATGTGGAATATTTCATGCAGGGCCTGGTACTTCGTAAGGGCCCAATTCTGATGTGCAGAGATAATCTCTCTGCTGCTGGGTAGGGTGGGGATGGGGTGGGTGGAGCACCTCCTTTTATGCAGCATTCCTGAGGACCAGAGCCAAAGGCAGCATCCGGCAGTCGGACTCTTTTTTTCAAAAGTGACTTCCTCCACTTTCTAAAGCGCTGGGCCCCTTCTCTACTCGTGCTGGCAACAGTCAATCCCTCCAGGGCTCTGGCCTTCCAGAAAAATGGTGGGTGTGTAGGCAAGTTTGTACTCTGGTAGGGGCCCTTATGAATCAGAGCCCTGGTGGTGTAATAGTTATTAGGGAGGCTGTAATCGAAAGGTCAGCAGTTCCACACCACCAGGCTCTTCATGGGAGAAAGGACTTCCAACTCTCACAAAGAGTTACAGCCTCAGAACGTCACGGGCAGTTCTCCCTGTCCTATAGGGTAGTGATGAGTGGGCATCGACTTGGTGACAGTGAGCTTGTGGCTGCTTTTCTTCGGTTGGTATGAACCAGAATCCACTCGAAGGCAGTGTGGTTTAGCCAGGTGACTCTACGAGAGTGCGTGAGGGCACCCTGACAGCCCCAGGGGCCAACAAGCACCTGGAACCTAGAGACTGTTCATTCAGCAGGGGGAGGTGACCTGTATTGTAGGGACAGCAAAGTAGGGGGTATTGTTAGTTTCTATGTCAGTCCATATGCCTCACTGTTCATGAAAGGCTGGAGGGATGAGTCTACTTGAAGCACCTCAGAAGAGAGCCCTGGGGACCTACTTCCAAACACTATGTAATTGACCAGGTGCTTTTGACCCAGGAAGGATACAATAGAAGGTCCAGTTTAGAATGGGAGGAAAAGAACAAAACAAAGTCAGCCACCTTGTGGAACTGATGTGAGATTAGATGATCAACACTTACTTTAGAGCAAAGATAAGAATGCAAGGATGCAGGGAGACAAGTTTAATTGGAAGAAAACAACAGAATGGAACTAACAAGAAAGTTCATGCATTGTGAGGAATGTAAGCAATGCCATGGACATGTTGTGTAGACACTGTTGAATGGGAGCCTACTTGCTGTTATCCTTCTCTACCTCAAAACAATAATAATAAGAAAATCCTATGGAACATAGTTCTATTTTGAGATTTATGACACAATGGCAACTGAATATATATACATACAAACTATATATTTATATGTAATTAATTACTCAGCATCAGCATATGAAATTCTATTTCTCACATATATTCCAAATGTTGCTCTATCTATCTATCTATCTATCTATCTATCTATCTATCTATCTATCTATCTATCATTTATCTAATCTTCTTTAAGTTAATCAACTAACTTTATAAAGTTAGACACTCATTTCCCCTCTCAAGGTTAAAAAAGACTAAGAGACGGGGCTGAGCCCCGGTAGTGTAGTGGTTGTGCGTGGGACTGCAGCCCACTGGGACGGAGGTTCAATTCCAGCAGTGGGGCTGGGCCTCCTACTCCCACCGCCAGAGAACAGAGATGCCCCAAAAACCAAAAAAAAAAAAAAAAGAAAAGACTAAGAGACATTAGGTAATTGCAATCTGTCAACCTTATTTAGATCTTTAAAAAATTGTAAAAAGAATAATGAAAATTCCTAAGTAATTAGATGTTTAAGTTCCAGGTGGATATTACTTAAAAGAAAACAAAAACTATCATGAAAATGGCATTTTGTTCTTATTATGATTTTTTGGAAATAACCGTAAAGTTATACAATGAAATATTTGAAGATGAAATGACATGCTGTTTGGGATTCTTTTTTTCTTTCTTTTTACATAACACTCACAAACAGGGTAGAGAAAGAGTTGAACCGAGATTGGCCACAAGTTAATCATTGCTGACTCTGGGTGATGGTTACATCGCTGTTTATTTTGTTTTATATTATGTTAAAAATCCAAGAAAAACAGAAGTTAACATGAGTGGAGACCAGTGTCTGTGTCTTAAACTTTCAGATTTGTGACTTCAGGTTCATTTCTATCGAAGGCAAACTCTCTCGCAAGCCACATTCACTCATCACTCACTATGAAATCAGACAGAGGCTTAGCATCCATCCTCTTTAGTTCTGTAACAACCCGTGGAGGTAAGTGCTGCTCTCACCTCCATGTTTATCGCATGAGGGCTGGCCTAGGAGTGGAGATCTTTTTTCCTAAGCACTCAGGATGGTGCCCAGTCTATCGGTCCATAGAAAACACAAATTGTCTTAATGTGTTTTCTGGCTTTCACCCCTTGTCTTCTCTCCAGACAGTGAGAGAACAAGAGTTGCTCTTAAGACCTCAGTTATCACTCAGTATATTGGGTGTAGAATATTGTCTTTGCAGACTGGATGTTCTACCCATTGACCTAGGTAGCACCTCAGGCTATGCTCCTAAGCCCCCAAGTTCAGTGTTTCAGTCATTCAAGGTGTCTGGTCATGTCTAAGAAGTTTTCACAACTTTGCCCCCATGCGCTACTAGACTGTATACATTATATACCTACAGCACATACAAATATATATAATATAATCCTGGGTGTACGATCATTTGTCATCCTATACCTGTTCAGCTTGCACGGCAAGCTATGTATCTACTTACAAATGGTTGTTAATGGTGACTGTTATTGCAGGATTGTACATGTTCTATGTTTATCATTATTGCTTTTCACTCCCAAGTACTTCTCAGGAACTCCTTTTGCCCTGTTCATGTTGTGTTCACCTCCCCTTTAGTTTATATTGCCTTTCTCCTCACTTGCTTTCATTCTTCTCTGCTTCTAGTTAGTGATTTTTTTCTCCCATCTCCTCCCCTCCCCTGGAACCATTGAAGACTATTTCCTTCTGTGTAAAAACCTTTTGTTTACTTTTTATAATAGCGGTCTCATACAATATCTTTAGTAGTTTCTATGCATGTTAATTAAAAATTATATAAACACATTCAAAGAAATTAATATAATTTTATCTATTACTTAAAGGAAAAAGGATGATGAACACATCTCTATCTGTCTCTATCTAGCTATCTATCATCAATCTTTGTCTATCACCCAGCTTAAAAGCTTAAAAACAGAAGTAGAAATTGAACCCTGTGCTTAGAGTAACGTGATCAGATTTTAAGCGGGACACCATTGACCAGGGGTGGGTGGGTTCTTGATTAGAAATTTGGTCTATATGGAGCAACAAAAATTTTCTTTGAACGCAAAAATAGTATTGTAATATACTTATTTGAACTTTAAAATGCCGCAGGACGTTGCTAAATTGCTAAAAAGTGGAACGTCTGGTCACTCTAGCTTGGAGGCTGCTTGGAGTCACCATCCCAATGTTTTCTATGTCGTTTTTACCACTTTGACACACAATCCTAAGCAATTGATTTTTCGTTTTGCCTGTTTTTAAATACTGCAAAATTAAATTTAAGCATTTAGAGATGAAATTTGAAAACCTAGGGTAAAACTCTTTTTATTCTTTTGTGACTTGTATCTTTTTCATAAGACTGTTTTGTTGTGTACTTGTGGTTAATGTTCACTTCTGACTTGTGTCTGGAATGGCATTTAATGAATTCAGCACATGTAACCATTCTATAATTTATAGAACTATACAGTATAGAATTTGGGTTGTTATGCATGATGCTGCTGTGAATATTGTTGCACATGTGCACATGCATAGGCCTTTATCCAGGAGAGTGCCCTGAGAAGTAGAACTGAGGCCCCACAGGGTATGAGTCCACTGATTTCTATTAAATAGTAATAACACCATTTTTCTGTGTGGTTGTAACAATTTACACTTCTCCCAGCAATGAATGGCAATTCTGTTACCCAACAATTTCACCATTGTGAGTAATGTTCAGATTCTTACTTTCTGCCTATCAAGTAGGTATAAGATAATAGTTCATTACAGTTTTAAATTAATTTTTCTGATACCAATGAGCTTGAGCTTCGTTTCAAAAAGTATGGACCACTCTGGTTTTTTACACAAAATGCCTGCTCATGTCCTTTGTCTTCTTGTTTTTTCCCTTTTTATTGAGTTAATGATTATTTTCTAACTATGTTATGGAAGTTCTAATATTTTGGATATGAAGACATTGTAGCTCACGATTTTATGCTGCTGTATTTTTTGACAAACTGAAGTTCTTGTTTTTAATGTTATCAGATCCTTTCTTGATGGTTTACAGGTTTTGTTGTTGTTGTTTACAGTTTTGAAAAACCGTAATATAAAACAAAACAAAACCCAAGGTCATAAAGCTATACTTTTGTATTGTCTTCTAAAAGTGTTATAGTTTTGCCTTTCACATTTAAGTCTTTAATCCACCTGGAATTGATTTTTGACAAGAGAGAAATCCAATTTTATCTTTTTCCACATGGATACCCAATTAGCCCAGCGCCATACTTTGTCCTTCCCATTTGATCTGCAAAGCCGACTCTGCCATAAATCACGTCTTTGTGTTTTGTCAAGCACGGGTTTGCTACTACGTCCCATGGTTTTAATAAAACTCCTATGCAAATTCCTTGCATTGTAATTACTGCAGCATTAAAATGAATTCTGGTTTCTGAGCGATTAAGTCCCACTTCTCACCTCACCTGATTCTTCTGTCTTGACTATGCTTAGGATTTTGTTTTTACATTTGAGTTTTAGAAACACCTTTGAATTTCACAAAAACAAACCAACAAGCAAAAAAACAAAACAAAACAAAACAAAACAAAACCAATCTAGTGGGTGCTGATTTTATAGTTTTACACATTCGTTCTCATGAAGGGTTGCATGTTTTTATTAGATTTATGCCTAGTGATTTTATAATCGAGTTGCTTGTATTAAATATCTTCCTTAAAACTTTTTTCTGACTGCTTGTTTTCTTCTCAGTATACAGAAATGCAATAGGTTATTTTGTATTGATTTGTATCCAGTGACCCTGTGAAGCTTGAAGCCATACTGAATACACTTTTCCTGATTCTTTTGATTTCTATAGGCAAGAATATCACCTGCAAATAATAAAAATTCTGTTTATTCCTTCCAAAATATTTAAATTTTTGCTGCCTTTCTAGCCTTGCTGTACTGGCCAGGCCTCCAGCACAATTGAACAGAAACATGATAATGAGCACTCTATTCTTTCCCTAACCCTAAAGGGAAGGGCGTCAACATTTCTCGTCATGTTTCTTGTACATTTTTCATAGATTCCATCTCTCATGTTAAGGACCTCTTGTTCTATTTCTCATTTGCTAAGATGTTTGTAATATAATGAATGAATGTAGAATTTTATCAAAATTGTTTCTATACTATTTGAAAAGGTCACATGGTCCCTCCCTCCTAATTGTTAATGTGATGAATTTGAGCAATTAATTGCTAATGTTAAACAAGCTTTTCAATGTTGGGGAACAAATTCAACTTGATAATGATATACTCTTTATTATATTTCTATACATTCCTGGGTTTGGCTTGTTTCTACTGTTATGAGTAAGGTAATAGTCTAATTTTTTCCTTCTTATCTTTTCTACTTTGGAGATTAAGGATATAGATGCCTCATGAAATAAGGTGGTTTTGCTAGGTTTTTGTACTTATTAATGTGTCTGCATATCTATCTAGATAAGATAGGTGGGATTAATAATTCGGAGATGAAAAGAATGGGATGAATGATTCCAGGGGAACAACAAGTGAACTATAATCAGTAGAAGGAAGGTCATAGGATGTCTACTGGGGTTTATTCAAGGGCAATGTAGCAGAAAGGAATTACTAAGCTCGAATGAAGCCCAAATATGATGGTGGGACAAAAAGAAGGTAAAAAAAATAGAGAAAAGAACTAAGAGACAGAGGACATTGTAGAGGCCTAAATATAGGCATGTACATATATAAGTACATATATAATGAGAGGGGATTAGAACTATGTACTCATATCTATATGTTAAGAATTATGGCTGCAGATGGACATTCACTGGGGCTTGACTCAAGTACTCCCTTAACACAAGAACAATTTGTTCTAACAGTCTGGCATTCTGTGATACTCACCTATCCGATATGCTCGCCGAAGACAAAATGGGTGCAAAAGCAAATGTGGTGAAGAAAGCTGATGGTGCCTGGCTCTCAAAAGATAATGTGTAGGTTCTTAAAGGCTTGAAGATAAACAAGCACCCACCTAGCTCAGAAGCAACAAAACCCACATTGTAGAAGCACACCAGCCTGTGCGATTATGAGGTATTGATGGGAATAGGTACCAGGCATCTAAGACCCAGAATAAAAACATACCCAAGATGAATGAGGGGAGGCATGGAGTGGAGACCCAATGCCGATCTGTAGGTAATTGGGCATCCCCTCACCGAGGTGTCATAAGTAACAGCTGAGCCAGACAGGGAGTAGTAGAGCATCGATGAAGCACACGACTTTCCCCTAGTTCTTTGGTGCTTCCTTCACCCTACTATCATGACTTCAATTCTACCTAACAAAATGGATTAGACCAGAGCATGCACAGTGCCACAGATAAGTGTCCATAACACAGGGAATGCAAGATAGATAAACCGCTTAAAACCAACAATGAGAGTAGAGATACCTGGAGGATTAAGGGAGGGGGGGTCGGAAGGAGAGGGGAAGAAATGGGTAGCTGATATCAGGGGCTCAAGTGGGAAGAGAATGCTTTGCAAAGGATGATAGTGGCATATGTGCAAATGTGCTTGACACACTGGGTGCATGTATGGATGATGATAAGAGATGTAAGAGCCCCCCCCAAAAGTATTTTAAAAACGTGTGTCTGACTCTGATATAGACAGCATAACTTGAGACTTTAAAAAAGTATCCTTTTATGATGTAGACAGGGAAGAAAAAGGTTATTCCTAAAGGGAGATTCAGAGTTCAGGAAAGATGATCCAAAGGGAGAGCCAGATGGGGAATGTAGCTGAGCAAAATTGGCCAGGCAGCACTATGGCATAACAGGGTATGGTTCTGAACTCAGAGTTCCTTGAATATGGGGCCCTGCTTTGCCTCATCTTCATTCACTAGGTTAACCATGAGCACACAATACCATAACTCACCTGCCCTAAATTCCTTCATCTGGCTTAGGTGAGGTTTAATAGGTTTTTTTCTACGGACCTGTCAATTTTTATAAGCCTATGGGTCTCACTTCAGGGGACATAGCTGGGGAAGCAAATTGAAGTAGGACTGAAAAGAAAAGGTAATTTAAAAAACCCTTCCTAAGGAATTTCTTGAGCCCAGAAAGCATTTGGTCAATGTCAAGTTCACCCTGGTATCTTCAAAACGTTTACATTTTCCATGTGTTTGTTGTCTCTTATTATTACTTTTTAAATTCTTCAAAGGATAGTACAACAGCAATGGACACTTTTAAAGGGAGAGAAAAAATAATCACACCCAATCCTACCACATGATCAAAGCAGTGATCTTTGTTCCCCTTTGACGAATGACTCACCCAAATAAATGGAGGATTTACAATCTCACAAGCCATGGGGCGAGAGCATGGGAAGACAGTCTTTTCCTTTTGGGTATTATTACAAGAGATCCTTATGCAAACTTCCAGGCTAAGGCTGATGTGACTAGCTATCTCACAGTAATCTCAACTCTGGGGAGGAACAGAATATGTAGGTGCAAAGTTCACTGACTTTTGAGTGTCCTTCCTTTGGGTAGCTTACCCTGCAAGTAGGCCCTTTTTGTCTTCTTCCATCACCCAGAGACACACACAAACTCTGGGGCTCTCTTTTTGAAGTATCCTGCATCCCAGAGCACTACATTTATACAGTTACAAGTTGCCACTGAATCAATTCTGACTCATAGAGACACCTGTGTGTCTCTCTGCCAGAGAGGAACAGCACTCCACAGAATGTTCCGTGGCTGATGTTTGGGCAGGAGATAGGTCTTTCTTCTCAGGAACTGCTGGGTGGACTTGAACTTTTCAGTTAGCAGCCCAGCATGTTAATCCGTGGTTCCACCCAGAGACTCTCAAAACTCAGCTTGACTGCCATCAGGTCAATTCTGACCCATAGTGACCCCGTACGACAGGGTAAAACTGTTCCTGTGGGTTTCTGAGCATACAGTTTTTGATGGAAGTAGAGAGCCTTGTTTTAATCCAGAGGAGCAGTGGGTAGTTTCGAACTGCTGCCCTTGTGGTTGGAGCCCAATGTGTACCTCGCTGTGCCACCAGAGCAAACCTTTCTGACAATTTTAGTTTACAAGTGTCCTGATATTTCTATCTGTTGCTAAAAAGGTCAGGCGTATATGGACTTGTGTATTACAGAAGAGAGAATTCCCAATTCTGCACATTCATAGAACACTGTGAACAGATTATTTGAATCACCGGCCTTTAGAACAATATGTAAGCACCCAATAAACATATGCTGGGAATATATTGCCTTCTGTTTTCAGCAGGGTCAAAGTCTAAACCATCTAGGACAGAAAACTGTCCTCCCAATTCTTTCTGCTGTTAATGTTAAGAACTTATGAACATCAAAACATTGAGATATATGTTGTGGGGAAGGGTATGCTGTTTTTTGTTCCTTCCCTTCCCTTGATGTCCCCTAACAGCTCTGCTCTCAGACAGTGGTATGTCACCAACTGTGCCATTTGTTTCGAAAGAAGACGAGGGACCAGTGCCAATGTTGTCTAATTGACCTCTTGTAACACCTGGAGAACATGGTTTGGAAATATGTCTAGTCCTCTGGAGTCAGCAAGTCTTTAGCGAGTTCTTACTGTTGCACACAAGGTCCACAGATACGGTGGCACAAATGTACTCCATAACCAACTTAAAGATGGTCGGTTCAAACCCACCTCCCCCACCACCACCCACTGCTGTTGATTTGCACGGGCTTTTCGAGATCATTCACCTGTTCGGGATCCCATAGGCTGGTCTTTCTCCTCAGGAGTGGCTGGTGGGTTCAGGATGCTGACTTGTGGTCAACAGCCCCATTCGTAACCTGCTACGTCACTTTCAAACCTACCTAGCAGTGCCCAAATGCTCGGTGATTTGCTTCTGTAAAGATTCCAGCCGAAGAAATCCCCTGGACAGCTGTACTCTGTAATGAGGTTGCCGTGAGTGGGAGACAAGTGGAAGGTAACACGTTCGGTGTTTTGTTGCTTTAAAAGCTAACACTTGGCTGCTAACTGAACAGCCAACATTCCGGTAGCGCCCAGGGGTGCCTTGGAAGAAAGGCTTGCTGCTCAGAAAATGCAGCCATCGGAAATATGGAGGGCGGCAGCCTATTCCTACACACACGAGTTCTCAGCTTCCATGTGGGACACCCCGGTTTGATACTTGGCGACTGTACCTCACATACAGCTGCCTCCCATCTCAGGGGAGGTTCGTATTGTGGCTGTGACCGCTGAGCTGGTTTCGGAGGAGTTTCCAGACCAGGTGACCCAGGACAAAGGCCTGGGGACCTCCTTCCTGAATCAGCTGGTGAAATCCCTGCATAGGAGAGCCGTCCTCTAGCACTCGGCTTGGAGTAGCCATGAGGTCGGGCTGACTGGATGGTGGCTATTTTCTGAGCCTTGGATGAAGCCTGCGCCTTTATGAAACACATAGCCTCACTGAAAGAATCCAGAGAGTAAAAGAGATTAGGGAACCCCAACAATCACAAGAGCTAGTATTGACCAGGCACTGGTGGGATCCTGGGTCAAGCATTGGGCTGCAAACTGCCAGTCGCTCCTCGGGATACAGAGGAGGCTGCCTGTTTCTTTAAAGATGTACAGTCTCCCCAACTCTAAAGAGCAGTCTGACACTGTCCTGTTGGGTGGCTGCGAGTCAGAATGGACTCAATGATCATGGGCTTTTTGTTTGTTTGCTTGGCAAGCTCAGAGGTGGAGTGCTCAGCTGCTATGTCAAAGGTTGGTGGCCACTAGGAATGAGATATGTCAGATGAAGATAAGACTTTTCCACAACAATATCTCCTCCAAAACATTAAACAAATATTAAAACTATTTGTCAGCTTTTAATGGGAGGTCAGGAGCTTAGAGATAGTCTCCCTATAGACTCCAGCTATTCAGAGGTCATTGTCTCTCCCCAAGGAATAAGGCTGACTCCCTGCTGTGAGGGAAATGGGTCACTTACCCTAAAAGTTTTGGCTAAATCAAGTCTCCAGCCAATCAAGGTCACCATGAATCTGGGATCTGCCTTTCTTGTCACATGAGGACTCCAATACCTCCCTTTCCTATTACGTGTATGCCCCTAAATTGTCCCCCTCATTACTGTATAACCTATTGCACACTCCTTTCCTGTGATGTCTGTCCTTACCTGTAACCAGGAGGCTTTCATGTTCCCGAAAGAATAAAGGGTTAGAATAAAAAGGGGCTCTCTCTTGGTCATCTCTCCTTCCCCAACTCCTCTTTCTTCCCGCTACCTTTCCCCATACCCTCTCCTCCTGCTGCTCACACTCTCTCCACGTGGACCACCAAGCAGGGTTGAGGTGAACATACTACCATGAAGTGTGTCTGACTCCATTATTTCTATCTCTCATATTTTCTATGAATTTACTATAATCTTTAATTATCGCCATACAATTGCACCGACCAGACCCGTGATGACATGCCCGAGGCTGGTTCTCTGACACAGAGAGGAAGCCATCTGCTTCTGTAAAAGCGACAGCCCTGGAGACCCTTTGGGGGTAATTCTCCTCCACCTGCTTGGTCGCAGCGAGTCAGTCGTCTCTCGGGCAATGGGCTAGGCTCTTGGGGCTGGTGTGGGCTGCACACTTCCTAAGCTCTCTCTTACCTCCAAAGGAGGCAAGGTCAAGAGTTCAGGCTTTATTAGCTGAGCCATGAATTGAAAATCGTCTTGTTAGCATCTAACACCAATGGCTTCTTTGGTGTGACACAGCAGGACCGAAAAGTGCAGTTGCCACAGAGTCCCCCGGGCGGCCTGGAGAGTTTGAATCGTGCACGATCTGGGCTTTTGCAGAGAGTTGACTTACTCCTGGGCCCAAACACCGCCCTCTCCCTTTATAATGTGTGTGCTCATTGGTTTAGCGGCTCTATAATCCTCCATGTTGTTGTGAGCAAGTGAGTAGCTAATCGGATTTTTTTTTTTTTTTTGGACATCACTGCTCTCCGGTGGTGGGAGTAGGAGGCCCAGCCCCACTGCTGGAATTGAACCTCCGTCCCAGTGGGCTGCAGTCCCGCGCACAACCACTACGCCACCGGGGCTCAGCCCTCTAGTTGGATTTGATCCTACAAGAAAGAAGGCACGTGGAGTGCCCAGAAGGGCGGCACCCAAACTTCTGGCAGTTCACTGAGACCTGCCCTTTCCCACCAACTTCTGGAAACTGGCCTCTTGCGGGGTGTATTCCGGTTCGTGGTGACTATGTGATAAACTCCACGGGGTTTTCGGGGCTGTGATCTTTGCAGGGGCAGACAGTGGGCCATTCTCTCCGGGAGATGTTGGGTGAGTTCACACGGGCAACCTTTCGGGTAGCAACCAAGTGCTTCCTGCTGCAACCCCCTCCCTTTCCCCCCTCCCCACCTCTTTAGAATCGACTGTCTTCAGTTCTGTGCACACAGGGTATCTGGCATCTCTCTGACCCCTCCAGATTTATGTCCTTGGAAGTACGTGTACTAACAGTTAGATGTGCAAGTGAGGAAGAAAATGAAATCCAGTGCATGGCTACAGGCCAATGTATTGGAGTCCACAAACATTAGCAAGAGGCTGAAGAAATGAATGAATAAATGATTGAGTGATTGAAGGACCTGATGAAGGAAATAAGACATGACTGAGTGTAAGGGGGGGGGGGATTTCTGGATGAATGAAGGGTGGGTAAAGAAAAATGAATGGAAGTGAAAGCTTCAGGGAGGACTAGGGGCTCGAGAGAGGATCAGTGCAGGTAGGCTCTGGTGTCTCTCCCCGCACTGTGCAAAGGCAGTGAGAGCTGTCAGCCCCACCATTGTCTTCCTGTTGTCCTCTTTGCTCCTGCTCTGCTGGCTCTGCGAGTTTGCGTGCACTTGGCGAGCGTGCGCCCAAGATTTAGTGGTTTCACATCCCAGGCTTTGTCAGAAGGACAAAGACAGCTGCACTTTGGGACTTGAAACCAGGCAACCATGCCTCTGAGATTGCTGCTTCCTAAACCAAACCAAACCAAACCAGACCAAACCAGACCAAACCCCACATGAAACCTATTGCTATTGAGTTGATCCTGTAGGATGTCTTGGGGACATTTGTGACAGACACATCGATTGCCTTTTCTTTCCAAGCTTTTCTTTCCAAGTGCTGTGGGGTGGCTTCAGAGCGCCTGCCTTTAGGTGAGTAGTAAAAACAAACCAACCTGTATGCACCACCCAGGGACTTTGCTGCCTTCGTATGTGAAACCAAACTCACCCAAACCAAACCAAACTGTGCCTTAGGCGGATGCCGCCAGCTCCCATCCCTGTCTGTGCTGCAGATGAGCAGTGCCTACCCTGGCCCCCAGGCTGAAGAGAGAGGCAACATGCTGGTTTGGGAAGAAACCCTGGCCAACACCATGCTCGCCAGGCAGGAAAGCATGAATACAGAACACCTAATCCAAAGCAGGCCCCTCCTGTTCTTTTGTTTCCTTTATAGCTCACATTTGTAGGTTTGCCTGCTTTTTGCTTTCTTGTGCATAGCTTTATTTATTCCCTCACTATGATGCAGTCGCTGTGAGACACAAAACTCAAACTCGAAAAGCAAATACTGCCCTTGATATGAATCCAACTCCTACTACCCCTATGAGACAGAGCAGAACTGCTCCTGTGGTTTTACAAGGCTGTAAACCTTTATGTGAGTCTTTCTCCCAGAGAATGGCTACTGGGTTTGAACTGCTGACCTTGAGGCTAGCAGCTCAGCATGTAACCCACTTTGCCATCGGGCTTCAGGGCACATTTAGTGAACGGAGGAGGAAAAAGCTTGGTCTTAAAAGCAAGGTAACCATTCTCTTATAACCAGCGGCTACAACATGGTCCCCCTTTTGATGCGGGACTGTCAGAGCACCCCATTTTCTCTTCGGAGCTTTTGTGGTCATTGTTTTTGTTTCAGGTGATGTCAGGTTGGTTTCAACTCAGAGCAGCCATGTGGCAGGGATGAACTGCCTGAGAATTTCTAGCCTGCCATCATTGTGGACTCAGATGGCCACATCTTTCTCCTCTGGCGCTGCTTCCCTGGGTTCACATTGCTAACCTTTAGAGTAGCCACTGAGCACTTAACCACGGAGCCACCAGAGTCCTCTGGGGGAAAGGCAATTTCCTTTCTGTTCAGAGGATCTCAATTATTGTCAAGGTCCCTTCCGGTGCTCACATCCAGGGCAAAGGGCTATAGATTTTTTTTTTTTTTGGCATCACTGCCCTCAGGTGGTGGGAGTAGGAGGCCTTTGCTCTGTGGAGCTGGAATCAAACCTCCATCCCAGCGGGCCGCAGTCCCGCGCACAACCACTACGCCACCGGGGCTCAGCCCAGGCTGTAGATTTTTAAGATCTATATAGATAGGGGGACTTTGGTGACACGGTGGTGACAGCACTCCACTGCTGACTCCACTTGGACATTGGGGACTGTGGGATGAAGACAGGACTTTTCCAAAATTATATACTCCAAAATATTAAGCAAACTATTTATCAGCATTTGGTGTGGAAGTAAGCTATTCTCCCTGAAGCTCCCAGTTAGCTGAGGCCTTTGTGTGCCTCACAAGGGAGCTGACTCCCCTGCTGTTAGGATGATGGTCCGCTTCCATGGAAGCGTGTGGGTGGGTTCACATGCTTTTGCTTATGATCTCTAGTGTAAGCTGTTTAGCCACAGCCAGGAGTCTGGGGTCTGGTCTTGTCACACGGGACCCTGATAGCTCCCTTTTCTATAACGTGTGCATATAGCACAACCCCTTCCTGTGATGTATGTGTCCCCTTGCCTATAATTGGGGACCTGACTTGGCTCCAGAGGGTATATAAGAATTGGACATAGGATAGAGACTCTTTCTCCTGCCCCTCAGCACCAGACGCTCCTGGTCCCTCTTCCTCATCATCTAATCCTTTCCCCCACTCTCTCTCCACGTGGACTACCAAGTGGGGCCGAGGTGAGCATGCAACCCTGATGTGCAATGTGTCTGACTCCTATTGTTTCTCTCTCTCTCATGCTCTTGATATACTTATTAAAATAAATAATAATTATCGCTGTACAACTGCACCTATTGAACCCATAATGTATATATCAGAAGCTGGCTTCTTCTGATAGGGGGCCCCACCCCCATCCCAGCCACTCTTCGGCAGCAAAATGGGGCCATCTGCTGTGGTGCAGATTCCAGCCGTGGGACCCCACTGGGCAGTTCCACCCCTCCTCTAGGGCTTCAGTGAGTTGGGATTGACTCTGTACAGGAGTTTCTTGTTGGCTTGCTTTTGTTTAACTGTAGATAATATAAGCCCACATTTCCTCTTTAGGTAGTGCTCCCTTTTTAAAGTTCGTTATGTAAGGGACTGCCATTTTATTTGAACTGTGACTAGGGCCAAAGTGGTACTGGGTGTGGTGATATCTCTGTTTTGGCAAAGAGCCTCGCCAGGTCTGAAAGGCCTCAGTGCTGCCATTCCTCCCCCCTGGGCGTTGCCAAGCCTCTTCTCAGAGCCCAGGCCAGGCCTGCCACCTGCCACTGGCCCTTGGGAGAACTTTCAGAGTGAGCTCAAAAAGACTTCTCGGGAGAAATGCCCATGGAATCACTCCTCAGAGGCCTCTGCAGGGCTTGCAGTTTCTGGACCCAACCCTTCCTGGCTCACTCCAGCAAAAGGGGTACAGAGAGGTGGAGGGGCTCAGGACAGAGAGCTTCCTTCCCCCTTGCTGACTTGCACCTTCTCAGAACGATCAGGGTCACTCAACACTATGGGGTATTGTCCTCAAAATGCACTTGCTGTATTGTATCCCGCAGGTGGCCTCTGACGTCAGGCTGCTTAGGTTGGAATCTCCACTTTGCTTATAGTGCGTGGCCAAGTTACTTTAACATCATGTGACTTGGTTTGCTCCATTATAAACTGGGAATGACAATGATAGTTACTGACACCCTGGGCTAGTTAGACAGTTATCTGAGATATTAGAGTACTTGTGAGTATGAGAGTCGCCCATATCAAATCCCCAAACCAAACCCATTGTCATGGAGGTGATTGTGACACATAGCAGCCCCATGAGACAGAGTAGAACTGCTCCCTAAGGCGTCCAAGACTGTCAGTGTGGACGGAAGCACACTGCCTCCTCTTGCTCCCATGGAGCAGCTGGTGGCTTGATAGGCTCTTTGACTAGCAATCCCTGTGAGATCAGGGTTCCTTCTGCCTAGGGAGAAGGTTTGATGGGCA
Organism: Nesogale talazaci; assembly: GCA_004026705.1. Classification (NCBI taxonomy): domain Eukaryota; kingdom Metazoa; phylum Chordata; class Mammalia; order Afrosoricida; family Tenrecidae; genus Nesogale; species Nesogale talazaci. The sequence goes on from PVJH01003145.1 coordinate 121,937, forward strand.
GCTTAGACGTGGGGAAAGGAGGCTGCACAGAAGCTTGTTTAGGACAAATCCAGGTGTATCTCCAGTTCAGGGCAGCCCCCAGATGTGCTGAATAGGATGAGATGAAATCACTGAATCTCACATTATGAGCCTGTAGAAGAGAAGCAAACACCGGGCACTTGTGCCCACATTTGCTTTTCCTGGGGTCACAACAGGCATTACCAATCATCCCCATCTTTCCTTCCCACTGAGTCTCGTTGCTGCGCTAGCTGCTCTTTCAAACCACCAGTCCAGACTGTTGCTACCAACCAAGCTAACACGTGCACTACCCCACTGATACCCTCTTAGATCAGGAACATACACAGGTCTAGAAGTCATTCAGGTCCCGGTTTTGATCTCTCAAATATACTGAGTTAATCACTTATGTGAGTGTTGATCCATGTAGCTACTAAAATAGTAAAAATCATATTGCTCATAAATACGCACAGAGATCAGGCCTATAACGGGGCATGATATCTACTACCCCCTCCATAAAATGTTGTCTTCCCTTTGAGTTGAGGGAACACTTTCCCAATTCAATATTTTCACATGTCCTGAGACAGGGTACTGGTGAACCCATCTGTCCCCGCTTCTGAAATGTTCTGTTTCAACACAGCCCCTGGGGGGGGGGGGCCCAGGATGGCCCTTGGGGTAACTGCTAGGCTGCTCACCTGAAGGTTGGGGATTAGAATCTACCCAGAAGTATCTCAAGAGAAAGGCCTGGCAATCGACTTCTGGAACATCAACTGCTGAAAATCCTCGAACTCAGATCCACTCTGACCTGCATGTGGTCAACATGCATTGGAATGGATTTGATGGCATCTGGTTTACAATTCCCCAAAAGGAGAATACTCAGGAGTCACTTTCAAGAGTGGGTGCAGGGTTTGCTGTGACTATCTGGAGAAGGCAATTTCTTCCAGCCACATTTCTTCCGCACTCACCTTTCTCCAGGTTCTGGGCTACACACAGAATACACATGGGGCCTTCTCAGCTTAGAATGAGTTAGCTGCCAGGAGACCGTTGGCTGGGTCTACAGACATCTTTGGTTGTTTCAACTGGGGAGAAAGTGCTTCTTACATTGACTAGGTAGAGATCTGGGTGCTGCTGATCACCCTGAGATGTGGAGGGCAGCCCCACACGAAGAGCTGTTTGACTCAAAATGTCAACCAGGAGGAAGTGGAGAACCCTGCTTGTGTGACTCCCTAAGAAGCCATGGTAGTTAGGTAGATAAACTCTTGGCAACTAACTAGAAGGTTGGCAGTTTGAACCCAGCACTAGTTCCATGGAATAAAAGGCCTGCCATCTGCTCCCCTCAAGACTCGCAAACCCTACAGGGCAGGTTGTACACTGGGATGTGGTGTTGTTATAAGGAATCGACTTAATGTTATAGAACCCCAAGAACATGACTTTCTCATTCAATCTGCTAAGAGTTCTCTGTGGAATATGCTACTGATTTCCCCTTTTTTTAGATAAGGAAATTGAGCCTTGTAAAGTTGAGTCACTTTGGCCATCAAGTCCAAGGTCACTAGACCAGCAAGTCTCTACCTACCATATTTCTCTACTCACCTTCCATATCCCTGAATGCCACTGTTATACCTCTCTTCTCTTTTCCTTATCCTGCCATTTTATTTTCTTCTTATGGTTTCTGTCCTGATGTAGGTGTGAGTGTGAAGGTGAGTGTGTGTGTGTGTGTGTGTGTGTGTGTTATTAACTCATGTGTATGTTTTGCAGGCCTCAGCGGCCTTGAACATCAATTATCCATGCTCTGAGCTCCCACGGCTCAAGAGTTTGTGTTCGGATGGCTGAGGTGCAGGCTGGGCCGCTCCCTGTTTCACCGGGGCAGGGCTGGAGCTCCTCAGGGGATCACCTGCCAGCATTAATTGGGCAAAAATGATGTCAGGTTTAACCTCTCATTGCAGAAGTGCTGAATCAAAGACGCAAGCCGAGCAGCAAGGTTAATTACTGAACCTGCCTGAGTCACCAGAAACCAGAAAGGCTTTTCCTCAGAGGACCTTGGAGAGCCTGGCAGGCCTGCGGATGAGAGCACAGCAAGTGTCAAGGGCACCAGCCCACGGTGCTTCCCGGGCTGACTGCTGTAGAGGGAACTGGGACACAAGGGCTAAGGAGAGGTGTCTGCTTCCTTTTTTCACCTGGCTAACTTCTCACTTCCTCCAGGCAGTCTTTCCTGACCCACACAATGTGGGAGTGGGGTGGGGCATGGAGGGAAGGAGAGGAAAAGGGGAACTACCATCCCAGACTCTCTTTACGCCCATTCTCCAAGATCTCTGCACTTTTCACACTTCTCACTTTGTCAGGTCTTCCTCGCTGCCTTCAAGATTGCGTGGGGGCACGGTCCATGTCTGTCTTGTTCACGGAATCACCAGTGCCCGGATCCGCACCTGGGGCATGGCAGGCACTCTACAGCTACGTTAGTCCATGAGCAGGCAGTAAAGGGCTTTGGCAGCCACCACATGTTCTGAATGCCTACTGGGTGAGGATGAGGCTCAGGAAACAAAATGAGAGGACTTGAGAAAACTGCGGACTGAAGCTTGCCCTCCATCCTTATTTCTTCCTCTAAGTCTCCCCCCACCCCTACCCCGCCCTTCTCGTGGTTCCCATTGGGATTACTGCAAAGGGTCTGATGGAGCATGCTCACTTGCTTCAGCAGGGGCTCCTAATTATAGTGCAAAAGCCTCACTTCTTTTCTACCTCTGGAATTATCACTGCTTATCAAGGGAGGAAAGGGACTTTTTTGGAAGCATTTTGAGCTCAGAGGCAGGCTCCGACAGATCATCCCTCTGAAGTGTATGGCTGGTGATTCCCGTTCTCAGCCAGCCTGTTTAAACAGGCCAGCCCTGGGGTGGTGGAGATGGGGGATGGTTATAGCTTGATCCAATAATCATAATAATGTATTGAACCATTTACCACCCCCAAACCCTGGTTATTATCTCATGTACGTGCACTGCCCTGTTTTATCATTTCAGTGCACTTAAGAGATTAAAAAAAAATTACTATCAGCAGCTCCATTTTATAGATGTAAAAACTGAGGCTTAGAAAGATTAAGAAACTTATCCGAGGTTATATAACTCAGGGGGAATTACAGTGAGGGAGGACTCTCCCAGATCTGATGGATCCCCAAACCTATATATTTTTTAGCCTCTATTCTGCCTGTGTTGAGAGGTTCATTGCTAAAAACAAACAAACAAACAACAACAACACCCTTTGCCTCTGAGGACTCTACCTGACACCTGTTAGGAGATAAATAAAACGAAACCCTTTTCAGTAGCCAGAAACAAAGCATATCTCTTGTTTGAAGACAGGAGGCATCACAATGGCCGTCCTTAAGGAAATCATGGGAGCAGATCTTCCCAGTGTGTTCGCTCTGCAGAGGGTACTGTTAGTGATGAAGCTGGCTCATGCTCAGCCAGGTCAATTTTGCCCTATCACCCAGCAACTGAGAACAAGAGGTCGAGCCCCCAAAAGAAAAAAAGCAAGATGTCTTATCCCACTCCCTGGGAGAGCACAGGAAGCAGACTATTCTAGGTGGATCTTCCATGTCTGTATCACCTTTCTATTTCTTTTTTTTTTGTTTATTTGTTGTTTATTGTTCTGGTAGTCCACGGTATAGACAATATTCCTTGCCAAGACCATTATTTTAAAAGCATCAACTCCTGTGTGGTTTCCTTATCCATTTTCGACTTTTCAATGCGTACGAGGAGACTAAAACTGGCTTGGGCTAGCACATCTCACTCCTCAAAGTAACTTCTTTGCTTTTCCTTTAAAAACAGCAACAAAAACAAAGCAAAACCTCTTGTGCAGCTGAATTGTCGAATGTAATACGTGGTTTGATTCCATGACTGCTGCTTCCATGAGTGTTGATTATGGATTCAAGTCAAATTAAATCCTTGACAGCTTAAGTTATCTCTTCATTTATCATGATATCTATTGGTCCAGTTGTGAGGATTTTTGGTTTATTTATTTATTTATCCTTCCAGTTTATTTATTAAAAGATCATTTTATTGGGGACACACTATTCCTCTGGTTCCTTGAGGCTTCCTCACTCCCCCCCCTTCCAAATCAGGACCCTAGTGCTGCTTTTCAATTTAGACGAGACCAGAGCATGTACACAGGTGTAGATAAGAGATGGGGGGGATCACAACACATGGAATCTAGGAACACGAGTGGCAATAATGATACCAGAAGGGTAGGGGGGTGGGAAGGGGAAGAGAGAAAGGGGAAACCAATCACAATAATTGACACATAACCATAAACCCCTCTACGGGGGAAGAACAAGAGAAAACATGGGGGAAGGGAGATAACGGTTGGTGTAAGAGATGAACATATTAATTTATAATTTATAGTACATCACCATTCTTAAGTCAACAATGGCTTTTGCAACTAGAGACCACACAGGTCAAGAATAAAGCATTCAACGATGTATCACAGGGTTCTGAGTTCTATTTCAAATTGCAATTGGGGTTTATTTTAGGGAAAACGTCGAGTCATTTAACCAAGTTCTTTTCCAGTCAGTTTTCTTGCAGATAAAATGAGACAAAATGGCCATGTGTCTACCAGTTGTTGTGGAAAAAACCCCAAAAATTTGGCTGGGAAGCACAACCTAGATTTTGCTTATTAAAAAAGAAAACTCTATTGAGAATCAGGTAGGGGATTACATCACAGATCATCAACTGTGTATCCAACAACTTAAACTACTTATCAAACTTCACATTAATTCTCCCCACCCCCTCTGGCCCTCCACGATGGTGCTTTCTCTCCTGCTTATGGAAAATGCTTGGCTCAGTCCCTGCTTTTTTTTTTTTAATAATTTTATTGGGGCTCTTACAGCTATTATAACCATCAATACATCATCTGTATCAAGCACATATCATCTGTATTTGCACATATGTTGTCACATTCATTTCCAAACATTTTCCACTTGAGCCATTGGTATACGCTCCTCTTTCCCCTCCCCCTTACTTTTTAAAAAATGAATCATTTTATTGGGTACTCATATACCTCCCTTCATGATCCATACATACATCAATTATATGCAGGCTTCATTTGCACACTTGTTTTGCCATCATCACTCTCAAAACATCCTCCCTCCACTTAGGCCCGCAGTACCAGCTTCCCATATTTCCCTTCCTCCCTACCCCCCAGTTGGCCATGCCCTAGAGAAGAGGCTGAAATTGGTTCCCCCGCTTTTCCACCATCCCATCAATCCCTGCTTTTTAATCAGGCCTGTCCTAAATCACATAGTTGATTCTAAGATATTCTAAATGCTCTTCCTGCAGGAAGAAAGGGAGGTGCAAGGAAGGCCTCCCACTTACTGAAGGATTGTGAATCTTTGCAAAGACTGTCCACGTGAGTTACTCCCATTATGCTGAGGAAGATATTGAGATGCAATGGGGTTAGTTCAAAGTCACATAGCTGTAGGTGAGAAAATCCTGGCAAGAAGGTTCGTCTGATTTGGAAGATTATTTACACTAAACTGTCTTCTTCTCTGGAGGGTGAGGTGGGGGGGAAGTTAAACTAAAACTCATCAGCAGGAACAGATTCCACAGGCTTCGTCCCCATTTTCAGTGGTTTGGTTTCGAACCCTCAGTGTGATAGGAAGTGGTTCCCTGTCCCTCATGAAATCTTCCCATTCTAATTTGGGTTCCCTTTCTCTTCTACACACAGGAATACAAAACTTCTGCATACATCCAGGTTTAAAAAGCCAGAGTCATCTCCTATTTTTATATCTACCCTGAAGCCCTTTTTTCTCTGAGCGGAGTGAATGCAGACCTTTTGCTCTTGGTCTTGGCTCAAGCCTGGGAACCAAACATCCGGAGAGAGGGAGGCAGTGAACACGTGACTGAAGCGGCTGGGATGCTGAGGCTGGCCTGAGGGCAGTGATAAGGAGGCTGGCACAAGAAGACAGGGTAAGATCAGCCAGCTGGCAGGGGCCAGTGGAAAAAAGGGTAGCAGTTCCGTGATGGTAAACATGCCAGGCTGGAAGGGGTGAGAAATGAGTTCTGTTTTTGAGCTGGCTGAGGAACACTCAAGAAAAAAGTATATACAGAGAGATCCAGAAATGGAGGGAGGGAGGGAGGGAGGGAGAGAGAGAGAGAGAGAAAGAGAGAGAAAGAGAGAGAGAGAGAGAGAGAGAGAGAGAGAGAGAGAATGTCTTTGTGGGTTTACGTGCTTTGGACTCCTCAAATGTATAGTGAGGGTCTGTGATGTGCAAGCACAGAGAGCCTGATGAGATCATTTAGCTTTCAAGCTCACAGGGCACGTAGACAGCCTTCAGAAAATCATTGTGGATTTTTAGAGACGGATTCTAAAGTTTAATAAATTCATGAAGAATGAGAGAGTAGCATGTCACCATCTTGCAACCCTGAAAGCCATCCTTCTCGTGAATGGCTCCGCAAGCCCTAAGTGGAAGATGATGGGAGATCTTCATGGTAGGCCGACTACACATGAGAGTGAGTATATTTTAAGGCAAAACAAAGGCAGTCAAGAGTGAAGACGTATTTAGTTTGACAAAATATGGAGAAAGAGTCATCTTCAACTGGTGGTATTTGGGCAATAGGATATCAAGACCTGATCCATACTTCCACTGTATCTAACAATGAATTCAAAATAGATGGGATGCCTATTGAAGAGTTAACACTGGAATACTCTGAGAAGGAAATTGGGGATTATGTTTCTGGAACTGGCTTAGGCAATGGTGTCTTAGACATGATATCAGATGCAGAAGTAGCAAAGACTAGATCAACTGGACACTATCAAAATGGAAAACATTTTAGGCTTCAAAGGACACCATTAAGAAAATGAAAATATAATCTACAGATTGGAGTCAACTATTAAGAGACTGGATTCTACTCTTACAACTCAATAATATGAATATAAACAATTCAGTTAAAAATAGGCAAAAGATATGAACAAATACTTTGCCAAAGAAGAGACACAAATGACCAGCAAGAACAAAGAAAAATGTGCAATATCAATAGTTATAAGAGGCTGAGCCCTGGTGGCGCAGTGGTTGTGTGCAGAACTACAGCCCACAGGGTTGATGGTTCAAATTCAGCAGAAGCTCTTCAGGAACAAGGCTGGGCTTCCTACTCCCACCAGGGCAGTGATGCCACAAAAGAACCAAAAACAACAACAAAAAAATAGTTGTAAGAATTGACCAGGATTAGAGTTAAATTCAAACTGAAATCACAGTGATACTCTCCCAATAATGGCTCTAATAGACCCATAGTAGTAAGTCCTGGCAAGGATGTGGAGAAATTGGGGCTCTCATACACTACTGTTGGTATGTAGACTGGTGCTACCACTTTGGAAAATTGTCTTGCAGCTTCTCAAACAGTTACACATAGAGTTGCCAGGTAATTTAAGAATTCTATTCTTATGTATGTACCCCAAAGAGATGAAAATATGTCCACTTACAAGGTTGTACAAGGATGTCTGTAACAGCATTATTACTAATGATCCCAAAGAGGAAACCACCCAAATGTTCATCAACTAATGAATGAATGTGGCACAAAATGTGGCAATATCAATGCAATGGAGTATTCAGTCATAAAAGGATGAAGTACTGAGATAGACTAGTGCATTGATGAATCTTGAAACATTGTGCTAAGTGCAAAAATCCAGTCACAAAGAACCACATGTTATATATTTTATTATATATAGAGTCCATATTAGGTGGATCTACAGAGACAGGAAATAGAGTAGTAGAGGTTGCCCAGAACTCATAGTGAAGTCAGGAATTTGGGCAATGATAGCTAGGGTGTAGAGTTTCTTTTTTGGGAATAGAAATGTTCTAAAATTGATTATGGTGATGGATATACACAGTGAACTATGAATATGCTAGAAACATTTGAATTGTCCATAAACAAACAAATACCTAGTACCACTTATGAAAAGTTTATGCTAAAGCATTTGATCTTGACCATGAATAAGCTTTTAGATCAGTGGTTTTCACCCTTCTTAATGTCTTGACCCATTAATATAGTTCCTCATGCTGTGGTGACTCCCCAACCATAAAATTATTTTCATTGCTGCTTCATAACTATAATTTTGCTATTATTATGAATTGGGCCATCCCTGTGAAAGGGTTGTTTCACCTCAAAAGGGATTGCTACCCACAGGTTGAGAACCACTGCTTTAGATCTAAGCGTACAGGAAGTAAAGGGGAGAGAAGGGCATGATAATACTGTAAAGATGCAGTCAACTATGTCCAGAACATGCAATGGAGGCCAACCAAGTTGTTGTTTAGCTGAAGCAATTTCACAGAAAGCCAATTTCTCACTCTCCCAATCGCCTCGTTCACTGCCACCGAGTCAGTGCCAACTCGCAACGCCTCTGTAGGACAGGGCAGAACTGCCCTTCTTGGTTTCTGTGTCTGTAACTCTTTATGGGAATAGAAAGAATCATCTGGCTGGTGATTTCGAACTGCCTACTTTTTGGTAAGCTGCCCACCTCATCACCACGGTGCCACCACTCTCCTATACCTATTCCTTTTTAGTGGCTCAGGCTTGAAAAGATTCTTACTGAGTGCTTGCTTTGGCAGCATATATACTAAAGATTCTTACTGAAAGCAGCATTTTATGGTACTGTTTGTTCTGTAGTCACAGAAGGAACACCATACTCAAATATTCTCTGAAGAGACAGGATGGGGCTGAAATGAATACATTTCCCTTTTTAACACTTTAGCTTCCCATAGTACACAAAATCAGTGCCGTCTCACCTGCATGCCATGCCCTCGTCTGGGTTTCTGTCACAGTCACATGCTGTTCCTCTATTAATTCAATGTTCTTGAAATAAATTACCATAAAACCCTAAAAGTTCAAATGACTAGGTATCATTTTATTTATGTATTTTAAGTCCTGTGAGTTCCCCTAGGGAACAAGCTTACTTTTGGTATATGCAGTAACACACACTGCTTATTTTCACATTTTCACTTACTTCTGTGAACCCAAAAAACTGGTATTACTTGATCTGTGTAGAAAGTGACCAATAAGAAATAATACAAATGTAATCAGGTTATGCAAATTCAGGGATGGGCAACCATTTCCCAAGCTCCTAGTTGAGTATCTTTTTCTTTCTCCCTCAGAAGGGAGATTAACCAAGCGTTACTTACAGAGAAGGATGACGAGCACCAAACTGAAACGCCTTTGCTACCACCAGGGATTTGGAAAACTTGCCAAGGGAATGGCTCTCTTAGTTGAGGCTTCAGGGATACTATGCTATGGATTTCTGCATCCCTTAAGCCACTAGCTGTTCTCTCAGGGACCTCATCCTACTTTAAGGAGCCCTCACTCCACTATAACAACCAGTTCTTTTACATCAATTCCAACTCACCATGGCCTCGGGTGAGGTGAGGGGTGGGGGAGAGTGGCGTTCAGGTATTCTAATGGCTGATTTTCCAAAAGTAGGCATTTACTTGGAGGCACCTCTGGGTGGATTCCAATCACCAATCTTTTGGTTAGGAGATAAGTGCTTAAAATTGTGCCACACAGGGCTATCTTCAATGTAGTCGTTTTATTGTATTTTTTGGGAGCCTGTTAGACTGTGAGTTCATCTAGGGCATGAGCTTACTTTTGATACTTTTAGCAGCATAACAGAAAGGTGAGGCTATTGGCTCCCTTACAGACTTACATTCTTAGAAACCCTGTGTGGGGTCATTACAAGTCAGAGTTGCTACAATGGCAGTGAGTTTGGGTTTAAGGGTTAGGGATATGAAAGAGTCCTTGTAACAGAGTGAGCTAAGCACTAGGTTGCTACTTGCAAGGTCAACAGTTCAAACATATCTGTGGCTCTGAGGGAGACGATGAGGCTGTCGACTCTCACGGATATTTACAGATTCCCCTAGGGTCACTATGAGTTGGAGTTGGCTTGATGGCGGTGGATCTGATTTTTTAGAAACACAGATTGCTTAGAAAGAATGGCAGGTTCAAAAAGAACAGAGTGGTAAGTATGTGAAAATGTCCTTCCAGTGCAAAATACTTTACTGAAGTGCATGGATAGAGAAGAGAATGCTTGAAGGCCTTGGGGGTCCAAAGGGAGTCAAAGGGACACTTCTAAGAAAAGGGAGGCTGCAGAAATTAATGAGAAGCTACATCCTAGGGTCATTTCCAGACTCCTGATGTTTATAAATTACATGAACTTAGACACATCACCTTTCTTTTGAATATTTTGTTCCCTCAATGTAAACTGGTGATAACACCTTATTTGAAAAGGGTCTCATCACATCTTTTTCTGGATTGAGGACAAGACTTGGGAGACTGGCAACAAAGAAGAAATTGCTATCAGAGGATATCATCCTCTTTCTTTCTGCCTGCCCTACTCACCCCCTAATTCAGATTAGTTCCTATAAATAGTTGAGACTATCATCACTGATGTTGACTTAGTTGTAGAACCTCAGTACTCACTATGATTATAAATGTGATAAGCCCTCAATGGAGGATTGTTAGTTGAAAGAGTCACACTGGTGTGTGATCTTTATCTGTTGACATGATTCCTCCTCAGTTGTCTAAATAAGCAGCACTACTTGATGCCTTTCTTTCCTGTATCACCAGGAGTCGTAGTGGCAGAGTGAGCTTATCCATTAGGCTACTAACCTCAAGGTCAGCAATTCAAAACCACCAGTCACTCTTTGGGGGGGAAAGATGAGGTTTTCTACTTCCATAAAGGGTTGTAACCTTAGGACTTAGGATGTCTAGTGGGGCTTAATCAAGGACAATGTAGCAGAGAGAAATTATTAAAGCTGAATGAAGGCCCAACATGATGGAGGGACAAGAGGAAAGAAAAAGGAAATAGAGGAAAGAACCAGTAAGCAAAGGACATTTCTATAGATCTAAATGAAGGCATGTACCTATGTAAATAAATAGATACATACATACATACATACACACATACATATATATAACGAGAGGGGAATAAAACTGTGTTCTCATATCTATATATCAATAATTAAGGTTGCAAATGGATATTAGGCCTGGGCTCAAGTACTTCCTCAACACAAGAACACTTTGTTCTAACAATACAGCATTCTGTGATGCTCAGCTACATGATCATTGAAGACAAAATGAATGCATAAGCAAATGTGGTGAGGAAAGCCAATGGTGCCCAGCTATCAAAAGATTTAGTGTCTGGAGTCTTAAAGACTTGAAGATAAACAAGCGGCCATCTAGCTTAGAAGCACAAAATTCACATGGAGGAAGCACACCAGACTATGTGATCATGTGGTGTTGATGGTATCAGGTACCAGGCATCAAAAACCCAGAACAAAATCATACCCAAGGTGAATGGGGGCATGGGCATGGAGTAGAGACTCAATGTCCATCTGTAGACAATTGAACATCCCCAAACAGAATGGTCACAGGGAAGAAATGAGCCAGTCAGGGTGTAGTGCAGCACTGATGAAACATACAACTTTTCTCTAGTCTGGTGTTTTCTTCCCCCCACTGTCATGACCTCAATTCTACCGTACAAATCGCATTAAACCAGAATGTGTTTGCTGTTACAGACAAGAGCTCCCGCAACATAGCGAATTCAGGATAGATTACCTCCTGCACCCACCACCCAGCACCAAGATTGAGAGTAGAGATACCGGGTGGATTAGGAGAGAGTGGGGGAAGAAAGGGGGAATCAATCACAAGGATCAACTTATAGCCCTCTCTCAGGGGGATGAATAATGAAAAAATGGGTGAGGGACAACTGAGGATGTTGTAAGGTATGAAAATAATAATCTATAACTTATCAAGGGTTTGTGAGGAAGGGTGAGAGGGGGAGGGAAGGACTAAAAAGAAATGGGTAACTGATATCAGAGGCTCAAGTGGGAAGAGAATGCTTTGAAAATGATAGCAGCATATGTGCATATGTGCTTGACACACTGGATGAATGTATGGATTTTGATAAGTGATATAAAATTCCCCAATAAAAGTATTTTTTCAAAAGAGCGATAGCTTCAGAAACCCACAGGGGCGGTTCTGTTCTGTCCTGTAGGGTCACCTGAGTCAGAATCAATTTGATGGCAATGAGCCAGAGTTCACTTTGGAAGTTCGCTTCCTACCATCTATTCTGCTGGCAATTTATATCGACTCTATATTTGAAACATATCTTGAACCCAATTCATGAATATATTTTGTTTTTGATTTCTGCAACATGATTCTGTCTTCTTGCTTTCTCTCCAACTTCACTGTCATTCTTCACACAGTAGACACCGCAGACTTTAAACTAAATCATGCCATCTCATTTTTCTTCTTAAGTTCTAAGTTCATTTCTAAGTTTCGCAGTGTATTGATAATAAAATCCAGACTTCTTGCCCTGATCAAACAGGCGCCACCTGCCTATTTAACCTCCCATCTAACGGCTGTTTCTCTCTCATGCTCTTGCTACCACCGCCTTGAATGACTGCATTTCCATTCTAGGGCCAAGTTGGTCACAAAAGCTGTTCCCTCTGCCAGGAATGTTCTTTCACAAAGTCTTCCTGTGATAAGTACCTTTTGTCTTTCAGGACTGAGCTGTTCCGGTCTTCATGGACCGCCTGATCTAAGTAGCTGGCCAGACTCTCTTTATCCTAATTCTTATTATTAACTTGTTTTTCTTTAGAATATGCCTAATTATTGATGGTTTTCTCTCCCTTAGTCTGAAAAGGAAGGGTCCTTGATGGCATAGTGATTATGCATTGGGCTACTAATGCCCTGGTCAGAACTGCCCCTAGGGAGAAAGATGGGGCTGTCTAGTACTCCTGTAAAGAGTTACAGCCTCGGAAACCCACAGGGGCAGCTCTATTCTGCCCTACAGGGTTGCTCTGTTAAGGGCAGTCAGGTTAAGTCTGCAAAGTTGAAGCGAGCTGAGGTTTGCCTATTTCATTCATCACCATGTCCCAGCACTTCCAACACAAGGAAGTTCTCAAGTGTTTGTTAAAATATTGAATAAGCCTCAATATTTTCAGTGTCAACTTCCTTAGAGAAGAGACATCCTAGGGTCTAGATTGGTTTTTAGAAATCATTTTATTGGGGGCTCATAAATCGCTTTTCACAATACATAAATACATATATTGTGTCAAGCACCTTCACATGCCTGCTCCCATCATCATTCTCCAAACATCTGCTTTTCCACTTGAGCCCTTGATATCAGCTTCTCATCCTTCCCTGGGTCTAGATTGTTTTGCCTATATGTTTAACAGCTACATTTATCCAATATCTATTATCAAGAATATTAGGGACTAGGTACTCTGCTGGGGCAGGGAAAAGTACTGGAGTTTGAGAAGCTGCAGCCAATCACAGACCTCAAGGCTGTAGAGAAAAGGGAAACAGGAAAATCGATCAATTTCTCAACTTTCCACTTGATTTTAGGTATAGCATGTAAATGGGACTTTTGAAGAGAATGAATACTCTCACCCTGCTACAATCTGTGTGCTGAGAAAACACTCAGAGACGCTGGATTATATGAAAAAGAATGTGGCATCAGAATTGGAGGAAGGCTTTTTAAAAACCTGCAAAATGCAGATGACAGAAACTTGCTGAAAGTGAGGAGGATTTGAAGCATTTTCTTGCGAAGATCAAGGATTGCAGTCTTCAGCATGGATTACAACTCAATGTCAAGAAAATGTAAAGGTAACATTACGATAAATGGAGAAAAAGGTGAAGTTGTCCAGGATTTTATCTTGCTTGGATCCATAATCAATGTTCATGGAAGCAGCAGTCAAGAGATAAAAGATGTCTGCATTTGGTAACTCTGCTGTATAAGACTCCTTTCAAGTGTTGAAAAGCAAGAGTGTTACTTTGAGAACTAAGGGGTGCCTGACCCAAGTCATGGTGTTTTCAATCATCTCATCTGCATGTGAAAATTGGACACCGAATAAGGAAGAAGAAAGAAAAATAGATGCATGTGAACTCTGGAGATGGATTAACAGCCATTTACCACAGCATCATATATTAAGAAAGGAGGCACAAATGGTTTCTGCCCAACCGCTAGCCTAAATCTACCCAGCTTTGGCAGCTCAAATCTACCCAGCATGCCACAGTAGAAAGGGCTGGAGATTTGCTTCTGGGAAGATCATAGCCCAGAAAATTTTACTCTACCACTGGGGTCACCATGAGTAAAATCTATGAACAGCAGGGTGCTGATGCTTTTACTTTGTATAGAAAATATGATTTTACAAAAAAATATTTTGCTTTTAGGCTTAGTTTTGAGTCACCAGAACTTTATTTTAGAGTGTTTATGTACGCAAACACGCATGTGTAAGTGTGAGTGCATGTCTGAGTGTGAGAGCGGGAGGATGTTGGCCACAAAAGGCGCGTGCACCTGTGCGGAAGCTTCAGTCTGTATATGTAGGCCAGCGCTCTAGGCAAGGAGAGTCCGATTGGTGGGAAGCTGCACTTGTGTGTGAACGTGTGTGTGTGAGTGATGGGCAGAATGATACAAATTACAGAATGACTACCTTCTACAGAGCCAGACAGTGCTCTGACATGTCAAGCGTTGTTGGAGGTGATTGTTTTCCTTTCAGACCAGCACAGAGGTCTTTGAGGAGCCCTTGACTTTTTCCTCCTCCTCATCTTGTTAAAAAGGGATTAGAGGCCAATTAAGCGGCTTAATCCCAAGGTAGAGATTCATGTTTAGAAACAAGATTTACAGCTTCTTAAAAAAGAAAATACATCAGTACAGGTTGAGGTCTGTCCTTTCAAGTTGCCACCTGCATGGTTCTAAAGACTTTTTTTTCCCCTTCTCCACCAGAACACCCGACATTCAGTTCTTCTTAATCACTGTGCCTCATACCCCTACTCCTCCACCTTTTAAAGGGCCCTTCAACCTAAATAGTCACATGCTGTTAGAAACACTTCAGCTTCTGTATTGTCGTATCTACTCCTTGGTTTATCTCCTCACATTGGGGGTTATTCAGGGATCTGGGTGAATAATAACAATGGAAACAAGCACCGAAGTCCACTGAATGTTGAGTGTATGCTGTGAGTTAGAATCTTCTTGACAGTAGCTGATGGCTTAAGGGTTTGAATTCTTTTCTTCCATGTGGGGGATCCAGGTTCAATTCCTAGCCAGTGTAACAGCCACCAGTGTACCAGGCACAGCCACCACCTGACTGTCCTCAAAGACTTGTCTGTTGCTTTGGTGCTGAATAGGTTTTGATGGAGTTTACAGATTAGGATAGACTAGGAAGAAGAGGGAGGCAATCCACTTCCAAAACTCAGCAAAATAAAAGTTTTAGGATCACAGCAGTCTGATCTGCCATGGATCATGGGGATAGCTCAAGACCATTCCACTGTACGCAGGATTTGAGTACGTACATCAGGCTCTGTACTAAGCACTTTGGTTTGTTCTCTAACTAGGGAATCTCCCAGGACCGCCTGTTTCATGTGGGTGGGGCTGGTGCAGCTGCCCAGAGCCTTATGCTTTGAAGGGCTCTGCATTTGGTGGCTTGCTCTCTGTTATTGTCATCTTGAACTTCTTAATTCTTGCACCTAGTCCCCAGCATTGTGTAGTGGCTCCCACAATTTATGTAGCCAAATCTCGAAATCATCTAATAACCTCTGATTTATTTTTCTTTCTTTTCCAGGTGATGCCTAACATGAGGACAGAGGAAAGGGTAGAGACTCTTAACTTGTGGTGCCAAAACCTTCTCAATAGAGAGAGAGTCTCTGAGAGACAGGAAGCCTGTCCTGGCTCCTAACACAGAGAAGCAAATCAGCTGTGAGGATCTGCGAAAGCTGCTGTAAGCATCAGTTTCCTCGTTTAGAAAGTGGGACTTCAACTCTGAATACCTAACTCATGGTCTGTGGCAAGGATGAAATGTGATCATGCATATAGAACTGTAATACATATTATATATGGTGATACTCAAAGTTGTCATGGTGATGCTGACTCATTATTACTCCCTTAGGACACAGTAGAATGGCCCAGAGGATTTCCAAGTCTAAATCTTTTCTTTTTTAAAGTAGTTTTAGTAGCATATAATTCACACATAATGCAATTCAATAACTCAGCCATATCAAGGAAAGTTAGGCAATCATCACCACAATCAATTCTAGAATATTTTTTTCTTTCTTGTACTCATTGTTTTCAGCTCCCCATTTTCCACCAACCTCCCCTGCCGGGCCCCTAGGTAATTATTGATCTAACTCTTTTTTCTATAGATTTATCTATAATAGATTTCATATCTCTACAAGCATATAAAACAAGAACAACAAACAAACAAAAACAAAATAAAACAGAGAAAAACATCAATCAAAAGGAAAATAGAAAATATTAAAAGCTGGAACACATTTAAGATGGGCATAAAAGGAGATCAAATGATAAGGCATTTCATTTTAACCCAATTACATCTGCCATAATTGACTTCACAATGCTCTCTGACAGCACCAAGGCTTAATGAATGTGGGGACCCTGCAAATGGATTTTGGGCTTCCATTGTCACCAGAGTACTTAGAACTTAAGCTCTAATACTGTTCCCTTCTCTGGATTTGGATTCTAGAATTGATAATTCTTGGATCACACAGGCTAGTGTGCTTCTTTCGTGTGGACTTAGTTGATGGCTCACGTAGATGACTGTTTGTTTTAAGATAAGCCTTTAAGGCCCCAGCCACTAGTCTTTCTCATAGCCAGGAATCACCTGATTCCTTCATCACACTTTGCTACAGCAGCCATAGTTTCCGTGATCTCTTCAGGAGGGTGAGTCTGTAAATCTTCAGCCGGCGGGTCCAAGTAATTAATCTTTTGGTTAGCAGCCCAACACTTAATCCACCGTGCTACCAGTATGTCTTATATATGGCAATAGCTATTATTCATATATCATGGGGGGTTGGCAGTTATGAAGCATCAAATATTTCTTATGGCATGATGCAGACCATTGCCCTAGATCCCAAGGTGATGTTATCCCAGGGGGTTGTTCCCTACCTGTCCAGGGGAGCTGGAAGAAACTTCTGCTTTCTCCATGTGTTGATTGACCACAGAGGGGTTGCTGGAGCTGATAAGGACTGGGGTGCTGATATCCACCATTTGGCGTCCTGAAGGGGAATGGACCATCCTGTTGAGAGTGTTCAGGGCTGTTGTGATGGAGAACTGCCCAGGCCCCTTCCGCCTGGACCCCGGGCCCCTACGAAGGGTGGGCGAATCGGTAGATTTGCCTCTGGGAGATGAGGACCCTAGAGATAGGGTTTTTGTGCGAGATAGCTGATGTCCTTTGTTCTTCTCTAAGAGATGTCTTGCAGTGAGGTTTGGCTGAAAGACAAAAGGACCAAAGATAACTTAGCCTTGCTGATATCCTGCGAGTAGCTAAGTTCTACCAAGGCTGGTCTGAAGTCAGTGCAGATGCCATCTCCTTCCTGATTCCCTCCAGGGAGAGAAGAACAGCCTATTACCAAGAGGCTGTCTATTTTACCAATGTACCCCAGATAGTTTGCAATATCAGTAAATTCTCACAACGCTTCTAGAAGGCACATACTATTTATTATACATCTCCAGCCCTGGGTTCTGGGTGTCCCCGGAGGTGCAAACTGTGAAGTACTTGCTTGCTAACGGAAAAGTGAGCTACTTAAGTCCACTCAGAGTGCCTTGAAAAAGGCAATCTACTTTTGAAAAACCTGACATTGACAACCTTATGGAGAAAAGTTCAACTTTGACACACACGGAATCACCAGGATTTTGGAATGGACTGGTTTGATTTTTCCCCCTAAAATGAAGTTTGAAAGGGTTAAAGATAAGCCAAGAGTCTCTGTCCTGACCCTTTTTATCCAGTAGACATCTCAACTCATTCATTAGCCAACTCCTACCCCATCAAGTCCCCCAGAGTGAGTGCCTACCTTCTCAGTGTCTCTGCAGCCTCATACGTGGCTGTCTTTACATTTCCATTCTGTGGTATAATGATTTACATGCCTTCCCCCCACTGAACTATCTGCTATCTGAGGGGAGGGATCTTACACATGGTATTCTCTTCTTTCTTTTTTTCCCCCCTCCCCCCCCCCCCCCGCCCCGCATCATGGTGGGAGTAGGAAGCCCAACCTTGCTCCTGGAGAGCTGCTGCTGGATTTGAACCACCAACCCAGTGGGCCGCAGTCCCACACACAACCACTGAGCCACCAGGGCTCAGCTGGTATTCTCTTTTTTATCCCTTCTGGATGTTTAGAGAGTGTTTGCAAAATAAGAAGCGAATGAAGTTATAATTGTTATCAATTACCCTCAATAATCACATGCCTTATTTTGATTTAGAGATTGAAATATAAAGATAAAATGGGAGTTTGTCCATTGAAGAATGTTTCAATGTACAAAGGATTAAAACAGCCATGATAGCAAATTTTAAAGAAAATGTAGTTTTTGTTGTAATATTGTAGAAAAACTGTCAAGTAAGAGTGTTATTTGCATTTTAAATACAAGAAAGAAGAGGTCCAGGGAGGGTGGCTTATAGGCAGTTGAGTCAGGGTGTAAATTATGCAACATAATAAGAAACATAAATACAAGATAGTAAGTGCTCTGATGGAATAGTGATGAGGAGAAGCTGCTTCCTTAGATCGGAGGGTCCAGAAGGCCCAACTGAGGTGACATTTAAGTTGAGACACAGGACAGAGCGGAGCTCGCCACATGAAGATGGGGACAGATGCTAGGAGTAGGAATGGTATCAGCAATAGCTGTCATGTTGATTCCAACTCATGGAAACTCAGTGTGTGTCTGCAATGATGGTTCAGGGCAAGCCTCTGACTCCTCCAACTTTACAAGGTGCTGGAGGAGAGGCTCACCATTGACCATACATGTTGAGTCCTAGATATGGGAGAACACATGGACCTCCTTTATTCAATCTTATTACCATTTCAAAACGCAATTGTCCCTCTCAGGGGACTGCCTACTTCTCTGCTTGTATTGATAATTCATCGTCACAGACTCAAAGAACTCACAGACAATACTCATGATGATGAGGTTTATTAGGGAGGTCAAAGGTTAAAATTCAGGATCAGTACATACTGAGGACATAGTGTTTCAACCAGGACAGATTCTTTACAGCCATGCTTGCTGTGAAGGTAGACCTCTCTGGTCCTTCGCATCTCAGGTCCTCAGCTGGCCTCTGCCTTGTTTGGGCAAGTGTGACAAAGGCACCCAGCCCTGTGAGTGAGCAGGCCCAGCTCTCTAGATGAGTGTCCTGTGGCATCCTGCTTCAGCAGCCTGCTCTTGAATTGAGGCACATCCACTCTCATTTCCTTGCTGTGTGAGGCCATAATGCACCTGCATTATTGTACTGGGGTTCTGGTTCTGCTGCCACCATTTTTCTCGCCACTGCTTCTTCCTATCTTATGTCATCTTTTTTTCTCATGGGTCTGGCAGGGTCTCAGGGCAGGGACCTTGGAGGCAAAGAATGCGCTTTGCTCTCCTGCCTTTCTCCCTTAACATGGGATAGCTCCTTTGAAGCCTACCAGAAAGGCAAAACTGACCTTTGTTACGGTTCCATATGTCTTATTTTCATGGTCCCACTCCTATATGAATTCCATGAATGGTAATTGCAATAAAAGCCAGCTTTTCAGTTTCCTTGAAGGGCTACCAGTACATGATCCATCAGAGTCTGCTTCAATATTGTGTGAGAGCCATCAAGGTTAATTGAAGGACAGCCATAATAAGCAATTCCCTGCACCACAATGTCAGAATAGGATTACAATTCCAGAGTAGAATTAAATTCCATCAGGATTTCAGTGCTGGGTTTTCAAAAGGAGATCTTCCAGACCTGTCTTCTATGCCCCTCTGGCTCTAGTTGGACTCGAGCGTCTAACTTTTCAGTTGGTAACTGAGCGCACCAGGTATTTGCACCAATCCGGGACTCAGGAGAGGTATTATCAATTAGTCAAAAGGTCTTAAAGAGGGAAGAGGTTAAGCCTGTTTGAGAACATGGCAGAAGAAAGAGAGAAACTGGAGTAGAGGGGCTGAGGAACAGGTGCTAAGAGGGAAGGCCAGAGAACGAGGGAAGGACCCGATCGCCTTGTTTGAAGTGTAACAGGAAGGCTCGAGCAGAATAAAGGGAGATGAATAATATAATCTGACTTATCGTTTCATAAAATTTTCCACACTTTATCAGTTGGTACAAAGATCAACAAATATTTAGCATCTGCCTTAGATATCTAGTGCTATTATAACAGGAAGATTACAAGTCTTTTACAAACAAATGTATTGTCATAGTTTCAGAGGCCAAAAGCCCCACTCAGAGTGCCAGCCTTCAGAGAAGCCTTTCTCTCTTTGTCAGCTCTGGGAAAACGTCCTTGGCTCTGCTGGTGTCTAGAGGCCCGCTCTTCCTTGGCCTCAATCTTCCTCTGGTGCCAGGAGCTGCTGAGCGCGGTGACCCCAGGTCAAAATGACCCGCTCTTTTCCTAGCTCTGTTTTCTTGGTGACTCTATGACCCTCTACTCCATTTTCTTGTCTTTTGTCTTTTGGATGGTAAAAGGTTCACAGGGCACACCACAGGGAAATCCCCCTGTGCTGGATCAGAACTGTGATGGGATCAAGAGTGTCACCTCCTAGTCTTTTTTTTCTTTCTTTTTTTTTTTGGGGGGGCATCACTGGTGGTGGGAGTAGGAGGCCCAGCCTTTGCTCCCATAGAGCTGCTGCTGGAATTGAACCTCCACCCCAGTGGTCTGCAGTCCCGCGCACAACCACTACACCACCAGGGCTCAGGCCCACCTCCTATTCTTTAACTTCTATTATTTGACCATAAGAGATCATATTATGGGAGAATCATTATGTAACTGCTGAATCACTGAGAATTATGAGTCAGCCAAGTTGATACATATTCTGGGGAAATACAAATTCAATCTATGACATCATCTTAGCCAGAAATACTACCACTAGGCGTTTATCCAACAGAAATGAAAAATTAAACTCACTCAGAAACATGCTGCTAATGCCTATATATTCCTAATGACCATAAATGCAAATGATCTCAATGTCCTTTAACTGGAGAATGGATAAACAAGCACAAACCTTCATCAAGTGGAGTGCTAATCAGTACAAAAATGAATAACCTCATGGGAATGGGGTGCTGATAGCATTGATAATTATATAACCCCACTCTGTGGGATTGAACAACAGAACTGTATGTGAATGGATATACCATTTTGTGCAACATATGGCAAAAAGCAACAACAAAGGAATATATATGTGTGTGCATGTGTATCTATATGTATATATATATAGTGCCTGGGGGTATTGTGGGAAGAGAGGAGAAAAAGGGGAGCTGATATAAAGGAATTAAAGAAGAAACTATTTTGAAACTGATTGAGGTAGCAATTGTATAATAGCGCTTGGTGTGATTGCACTATGGGATGTTACATCTCTGTGAGAGCTCCCAATAAAATGACTTTAACAAAAGAGTAAACTTTTTAGATGTACGTGCTAGGGATGAATCTCAAACGTACTATGCAAAGGAAGCCGTTGACTCCCTTGATATGACATTTTTGAAAAGGCAAAAGTAGAGAAGAAAACAGAACAGTGCTCTACCAAAGTGAAGGGTTGCTTATCAAGAGGTAACATGAGAGAATATTTCTGGACTGTTGATATTCATCTGTATCTTGACTGTATTGTTCATTATACAGCTGAATATATTTATCAAAGCTCATTGAACTGTATGCCAAAAAAAAGTGAGCTTTACTGTATATAATTAAACAATGGACAAAATAAAAAGTTCATTTTGGCTATTATTCAGGAATATAAGATTATGAGTATTCCTGGATCAGGAAACAGACATCCATGAACTTCTTGAAGCCCCCTTATAAATAGAATGTAAAACCAAAACCAGCTCATTGCCATCTAGTTAATTCTGATCCACAGTTGCCACACATAGGGTTCCTGAGGCTTGTAAGTCTTTATGGGAGCAGACAAGGTCTTGCAATGACTGGTGGGTTTTAGCCACTGATTTTGGGATTAGCAGCTTCCCCTCCTCCACCCCCCTACGGCTAATCCAACAATGCCACCATGAATCCTCAATACAGGGAGACCCATTAGGAGCTTACTGAAACTGTCTAGGGAAACTCAGAAGACACCTTAGATTAGAGAGACAGTCTTACAGTTCTCAGAAGCCATATCACTTCCTTATTCACAGTCAAAGGACAACATACCCTCTTTGAGTTGAATGAGTAAAGCTCTTCGTGGCCATTCAGAGGTATAACAAGCAGACCTGGTGGCACAATGATTAAGCGCCTGGTTGCTTACTGACAGGTTGGTGATTCAAACCAAGTTGGTGGCTCTTTAAGAGAAAGAGCTGAGGATCTGCTTCCATGAAGAACACAGCTGAGAAAAACTGATGGGGCAGTTCTTGTCTGCCATACTAAGTCGCTATGAGTTGCATTTGATTTGATGGTGTTTCACAAAACAACAACATAGCTATAATGAAGTAAGTTAATTTTTTCTCCCTCCACTTAATTGTTCTGACCAGCCCCCAGTGAGCACCACCCCCACCTCCACCCTACCCCCACCCAACCCCCATCATCTTTTCGTAAGCATCAACAAAGGGACTTGGTGATTGTGAGTCTCCCGTGTCCCCTGCCAATGTGACAAATAACTCAGTTGGGAAAGTATTGTGCTTCTCTTAGATTTGTGCCCACTCATTTGAAGCAATATCCTTAAGGTTCACTGGGCTGAGCAAAATTCATGCAACCCAGGCGGGCTCTGTTGGACAAGTGCAGACAAGAATGGGTGTAAACTTGATGTTTCTTTCAGTGCCTTTTTATTCAGCTGCAATTCAATAAATAAAATGATATATTAACAAGAAAAATCCTGTCTATGCCCCCAAAGCATGTCTTCCTCCTAAGAAAGATTTCCTTCCTTCTACTTGCTTTGCATGACACAGGTAATTCAAAGCTTATTTAAAGAGTTCAGCAAGTGCTAATCTTAATGAAATGTCTGGAGTCAAAATGTAAGTACTGCTCTAAAAAGCTCAATTTAGATTTCAACTAATTTTTGAAAGCCAGCTTCCCAGATTAGAGCAACCACTTGATTATCTTTTCCCCTTCCTAGCAATTAGCAGAACAAATGAAGCAATGGCTAGTTTGATGATAATCTTGAGGGTTCTTATAATCACTAATTTTAGAGGTGAAGCAGTGGAGAGAGTATTCAAATGAATAATCATTAATTGTAGACATTTTGGAAAACAGGGCTTCAGAAATGGGTAATGAAATCAGTGGTGCCTCTTTTCTCAAAGATGTGAAGAAGATTCTTGAAATAATGAAGAGGATCATGCAATTTAAAATTTGAATGAATTTGTTAAGCACCTCTCATATGGATTGAATTGTATTATCCCCCCCACCCCCAAATATATGTCTGTTTGACCACTAGGTCATGGTTCTCAGTATTAGGTGGTTGTCCCTCATTTCGTGATTTGATGTGGCTACCTTCCACTTTGTAATGTTGTAAATCCTAATTTCTATATGGCAATGAGGCAGAATCAGTGTGAGGTGCTGCATTTTAAATTACTGCCCAATACCTCCCACCCTGTCATCCTTATTCAAAGTCACATTCTTACTCAGCTCACACCCTTGCTTGAGTCACCTTTTATCTTCTAAGAGATCAAAAGAGACAGAAGTGAGCAGAGAGGTGGGACCTGACTACCGAGGACAATGAAGAGCAGGGAGCAAGCAGGTCCTTGTGCTAAGAACCACGTCGTCATCTCGGTAAGATTTATGTCAGGAGCCATGAAGCTCAGTAAGGGATGCCAGGTCCACAGATGTTGAAAGGAGACAACAGGGCGACACCGACAGAAAGTTTTTTTGTAGAGCTGGCACCCTCCTACCAGCCTCTTAAATGGTGAAAGAAAAATTTGTTTGCGAAAGTCATCCTCAAGGTGATAGTCCGACAGCAGTGAGTTGAAATAATATTCTGGGTTGGAGGTACAGCTGATCTCTTTGCCCTTGGAGAATTAACCCTCATTTCTGATGATCATAATTGTTCCACCTCAACAAATGCTCCTTGACCCAGACAGTGGTTCTACCCTTGACTCAGGCCCTCCAATCAGAAAGCTTGACAGGATCCTTGATCACCTCTGTTTCCCCGAGCATGCCTTTTACTGCTTCATAGCTGTCCACTGCTCATTGTTCATACACCACACTTCATAAATAAACACACAAGCACAGTTAAACAGT
This sequence comes from Nesogale talazaci, assembly GCA_004026705.1. NCBI lineage: Eukaryota > Metazoa > Chordata > Mammalia > Afrosoricida > Tenrecidae > Nesogale > Nesogale talazaci. Next base: position 146,068 of record PVJH01003145.1, read on the forward strand.
GAATCAGTTCTTTTAAATTTATAATGACCTACTCCAAGTTAGGGTGAGTGTCACAACCAGTGAGGTTTGGGGCAGCAGATTGTATTATCATACTGAAGAAAAAAGTAGATAGGGCAACATATTTTATATCTTTGAGAGTTATTTAAAACCCACAAATGCATTTTTGCAATGCTCTTTTCAGAATATTAAATATTCACAAATAGGCCAAAGAAAATGAAAACCATCTAGAATCTCACCATCTAGCAATTCCTGCTGTTAATGTTGTATGTACATTCCTTTAATCTTTTATTTGTTTATATATACATATATTTATAAAACTAAGTTTATGTAGTTCAGCTTTTTTAACTTATCACTGGATTATGAATATCTTCCCACTAATATTAAGTGATATTAAACATTCTTCTTTAATATTATTTTCAATAGGTGCGAGAGATTGTACAATTTCCATTTCCATTAATAGAATGAAAAAGATCCTTCCCCCCATACTCTTGCAATGACTTTGGTGATAGCCTTATAACAAATTTTTGGCAGCTGTAGAGAATTCAGGCCTGAAGTAAACCTGATATCATATAGGAATTCTCCCAGGAATTATTATGGTCATCTATCTATCTATCTATCATCATCATCATCATCTGTTTTCTCAGAAGCTTTTATCAAGGTGCAGAAATGATACTTACCTCCACAAACAAGATAGGGAAGATGCCCACTTTATCTCCTAACTTGCCTTCTGCCCAGTTCTCATCCACCCTGCTGATCACGGTGATGATATCATCCTGAAAGAGAGAAAGCTTCACAGTTACCAGCCAGTCTCCGGTTTCAGGTGAGGAGAGCTTTCAGTGGAAGTCAGCATGGATTCCCAGATGTTATAAGGTACAAGGAGTGGAATAGCCCATTTATGATTTACTTACTAAATCTTTCTGCTAAAATAATTTTTTTCCCCCTGGAAAAGACAGCACTGAGGTCCTCAAGGCTACATAAAACAAAACTCACTGCCACGGAGTCGATGCTGACTTACAGCAATCCTGTAGGACAGGATAGACCTGCCCTTGTGAGAGTGTAATTTTTTTTTTGTGTGACATCACAGCCTTACTCCTGGAGAGCCACTGCTGGGTTTGAACCGTCAACCCTGTGGGTCACAGTCCCACACACAACCACTATCCCACCAGGGCTCAGCCCCGAGAGTGTAACTCTTTTTTTTGGGGGGGGGCATCACTGCCCTCTGGTGGGAGTAGGAGGCCCAGCCTTGCTCCTGGAGAACTGCTGCTGGATTTGAATTACCCAGCCAGTGAGCTGCAGTCCTGCACTCAACCACTACTCCACCGGGCCTCAGCCCGAGAGTGTAACTCTTTATTAGAGAAAAAAGCTCTGTCTTTCTCCCAATTGACTGCTTGTCTTTCTGACCTCCCCAGCCCAAGGGGTAACCATTACACCACCAGAGCTCCTTAAGCCTACAAGAGGTATAGATATTATTTGAATAGTTAATGGAATCCAAAGAAAAAACTTGGAGATGTTTCTAATTTTCTGTCATCGGTAGAATCAGGGTTAATTAAAATGAGATTACAGGAAAACAGACTTATTTTAACTAAAAAAAAAGTGAAAGAATGTAGTTAATCTAACTTTAAAGTCTTAAGTATTTATTCTTTTTGTGCATTTCAGAAAATAAGATCTCTTAATTTAATTTTTTCTTAATACAAAAGGTAAGATGTAAGCCATAGAAACAGTAGATAATACAGAGTAGCAAGACAGAAAATTTCATAATACAGATAAAGTCATTGTTACCACCTTGGTGTTTATCTCTCCCAACTTATATTCTATGAAAATAAAGCATCTGTTGTTGTCGCGGAGTGCCCCTGAGTTATTGTAGAGATGCAGCGATCCCACATAACAGAAGAGAAGGGTGCCTCTTGGCGTGTTCTATGCTGTATATTTATGGAAGCAGATCTTTAGGTCTTGAGGAGCTGCTGGATGGGTTCAAAGCACCAATCTTTTGGTTAGCAGGCAAGTGCTTAGCCAAACATCCCTTATTCTCTGACTTGGAAAAGTTACATTGGAAAACTGGAATTAAAAATAATGGAATTTTCCCACGAACTTTTCCAAATCCCCTTGTGCATGTTTATATGTGTATACACGCACATATACATACTGATTTCTAAAAAATATTTTAGAAAGCATATGCACATGCATACATCAACTGCATAAATCTTAGATGTACAGGTCAGTGAACCTTAACATCTGGAACCATCTACAAAACCACCACACAGATCAAAAAGGAGAACACTGCTGTACCCTCTGTGTCTACGCAATTCTGACTTCTAGCACTCTAAGTTCATTTTGCCAGTTCTTGTGCTTGATACCAAATGAAGTCATGCAGGCCACACTTTTTCATATCCATACATGGTCACCAGCCTAAACCTGGACACTCATCCTCTGAGGCTCAGTATAAATGCCAGTTTCTCAGTCTACTGATCTGAGCCATCTCCCTCAGTGATTGAGGTTAATCCAAAATAAAATTCATTACTTCACTACATGAACACATAACTTAGATAATTTTCCATTGTGTATGACAATGTCTAATCACTCACTTATATGGTATTACTTCTACTGAGTTGGTGGATGTCTTCCTGTGTATATTCTCAACAAAAACAATAAAATAAAGAAAATTAATAAGAAAAGAAAAACCCCATATGTCATTACTTCTTTATTGCCTGTCCACCCAATCAGAGCACAACTCCATGTACACAGGACCTGGATCTATCTGTATTGATCATTTATCCCCAGCATCAAACAGTGGCTATCTTTCAAGAGACATCCAATAAAATTTTCTTGGATGTATGCATGCATGAATGAATAGTTGAACTGCATACTATACTGAGGCAGGAAGCACTAGGAAAATAGCCACATTGAGAGGAACGATCTTGAGTGTAATTTGGGCATGTTGACTTTAGGAAGACTATGTATTTCAGAATGAACTCTCTCCTGACCTTCTATTTTAGTTCTAGGTTATAATTTCCCATGTGTGAGCCTGTTTCTCCACGAGATTAATGGCTCTATGGACCATGACATCATTTTACCCCAGTGTCTAGGTTGCCACCAGGATGGACTCAATGAGTGAATGAGCACGTGCAGTAAATGTCTGTTTGCAAGTGTCTCAAAGAAGGTTAGCCACGTAGATAATGCCATGCTTATCTTTCTCAAGCTGAGTCTCAGAGCTCAGTCTCTAAGAGGTGGCCCAGAGTAAAGTCTCAAAAGAGAAAAAAAAAAA